>LAVV01013495.1:79841-96309 GCA_001263375.1 Puccinia sorghi
CCTGAAAAAATTTACAACTAACACTACACCAACTGAAGGAAAAAAAAAGAATCGCTGCGCTAGCAGTTAATGTAGCGGCTTAAATAATGAAGTAACGCTATCAAGATTTGGGTGAGTAAGACTGGCCGCTACGCTGACGGGTAATGGGCAAAAAGCGTAATTTAGCGTAGCGGCCCACTGTTGGTTCTAATTGTGGATTTGTTAAATTTGATAATGGCTGATCTTCTCCTTACTTAATTCCTGGAGGCCTTTCAATTGGATATGAGATTGCTGCAATCAAACATGGCTAATCTAAATTCAATTCTTTTGTTTGGTGGTGGGAACATATATTCATCACCAAAAAAAAAGTTTAGACTTGAGAGTGAGAAGGCACAGATGAAGGAATCCAGGAGACAGGAAGTTCACCACTATACATACATGCCAATACCACATATGTATTTGTATATATGTATTGCAGATGTCCAGGGTTCTAACCAATCATCAAGTTCAAGCTCCAACTCTTTTGCCCCACCCTCAAGTAACCCATCTCATAGGTCCTGTCACTCATTGACTGAGAAGCCATCCCACCCTATGTTCACCTCTTTCCCTCTCAAACTGAAAAAACAAAAATAAAAAGCTCCAACATGCAAGCCACACACATGGGCTCATCAAAGACAGTAAGAAGTACCCTTGAGTCCAAAGCAGCAGCCGGATCAGTACTACATGAAGCCCCGGCCAGTGTGCCTGCAAATAAACAAGTGAGACTGTCCCTGTAGTGGTAGCAAACAGACCAGCCCAAACCGTGACCCCAAACCAGCGGTATGAAATCGGCGAAGGGAGAAGCCAGGGCTGAAGAAGAACCCCAAAAGCCTCTCCCAACAAAAGGAGCAACAAGAATTGGCAAAAAAAAAACTGAGATTTGCTTGCACAGGCATCTCAACTCAGACAGGCCTGACACAAGGAGTCAACCTGATCTCTTGCGCGAAGACGAAGACCAAACGTTGGAGAGATTGTAGGATATTACGCAATGGTGATACTAGTGATTTTCACTTCATGATCCGGTAAAGGCTAAAAAAATGAAAGTCTTGAGCTCTCCATGATCAAGGGAATACAGCGCTCCGAGATATATGTCTGGACCAAACAAGCACTCACCTTGTCAGTCTTGTCACACCGCACATTCTCGATTTCATGAACCACGTCAAACCCAGACACACAACGTCCAAAGATCCTATCCAAGTGTCACACCACAGCCAAACGGGAAATCAATCTTCAATTTCAAGAGCATCTCGTGGGTGCGGATGAGATGGACTGATATGACTTACGTGTGTTTGTTATCGAGCCAGGGGGTGGGCACGGTGGTGATGAAAAACTGGGACTGGCAGGGGCAAGAATTGAGAAGCGGAAATTTCAGCAGAAAATTCCTTGCCCCAAAATATATCACACGAAAGTGGAGAAAAAAACAAATACTCACCCCGTTCGTCCCCGGACCCGCATTGGCCATACTGAGACAATACGGTCGGTCGTGCTTCAGATTAGGCACAAACTCATCCTCAAAGTTCCCGCCCCAGATTGATTCCCCGCCTTCGAGACAATTAGACATGAGCTTTCTTCAATAAACGATCGAAGAAAAAACAACAACAACAAACCAGTCCCATCACCGCGCGGATCACCAGTTTGAATCATCTATTGAACAGAAAAAGGAATGTGAGGATTGGAAATGACTTGCTTGAAAAACATAAATCAAGTCAAGATTAAGAACAGCTGACGAATTTCCTAATGATACGATGAAAGATGACGCCATCATAGTAACCATTCCTAGCGTGCCCAACGAAGTTCTCGACCGTCTTGGGGACGAGTTCAGGATGGAGACGACAGTGTATGTCTCCCCGGGTGGTATGAATCACCGCGGAGCTTCCGAGGAGGACCTTAGACGCGGGGGCCACCGCGGCCACGGCTTGTTCCTCCCTAGTCGGCTTTTCGTTAAAGATATCTCGATCCGTGTTCTTCGCCCCCGAATCTCTTTTTTTTTGAAAAAAAGAAAGAAAAAAAAAAACATTCTCTCTGTCAGGTCAGCCACCGTTGAGGAAGGTCTGGCCACCCAAATAAAAGACTCACGATTCGGGTTCCGTTTGATTGAAAATGTAAAAGCGAGGCCGCTTGAACGCAGTACAAAATAAACTGGGCTCCGTTCGGCCTTCCTCAGCTAGCAGTGGGTTATCTGAAATCGCCATCGCCTGAGGGAATACCATGATTGAGTGTCTAAGAGAAGGGAGAAAAAATGAAAAACTGGACTGGCACTTACAACAGTCATAATTTCTTCTTTGCGGAGTAGGGCTGGAAGCAAGGCTGGCTGCAAGAACCGATGATTCTCATCTTTCCCAAGAATCCGAACCATCTTGTTGAGCTGGATATTAACGACTATTGGCGCCGGGAAAAAACATATAAGTATCATTTTCCCGGGGATCAAATGATGATGCTAACTCACTTTTGATTCCAAGTAAGGACGGGTAGAGCAGGAAATTGCTGCTTGGGTCAAACACAGCGCTCCCACAAGCACCGGGTATCTGCCCGCTTTCCACCGTCTTACCCAGCTCACGCTCGACGGCCAATCGACGGCCGAACTCCATGTCATCCAAGCTATAGGCAGCCGTCCCGGCTTGCTGCATTTCGGTGATTGCGGTGATACTTTCGTCATACTTCCGGAGCAACTTTCCGGACGAAACGTTGAAGACACAGATGCTATGTTCTGTTGAATTGAGGGTGGTGGTTGCGAAGTAAGAGCCGTCATCAGACACAGTCAAAGAAGATGGCACAGACTTCGACTGTTGGGAGGATTAGCATATTGGAGCAAGTCAAATCCATATCAACATGCAGGGGGATCCGCTACCTTTTTGAAAGAATACAGATCCGTCTGGCTTTTCAGCGACCATTTCAAACCCTCAGGTAGACCGAAGCCTTCCGAGGGCTCCCAATATTCCAACATGCCAGATGTATCCGCTGAAATAACGCAATTGAATTTTGAGTTGAACTGTCGGGCAACAGATGTCGGCATTTCGATTATCATATATTCTTCATCTTGAGCGAGGGTTTACAAGAAATTAACCAACCGCAAAAAGATGGACTGGAGCTTGGTGGAGAGTGGAAGTTGACATGAAAGGTGTGCCATCACCTCTGCCATCGTAAAAATTGATGGTGGATGACTGTTCGTCGGAACTACGAAATGTAGAGAGATGAGCTAGGCGGTTTTGCACAAAGCTTGGTAAGGGATATCTTACACGACCAAGATAGTCGCAGCCTGACCGATATCGTGAACCCAGCAGCAGGCCTTAGGGACATACTTGACCTTGAACATATTAATCATATCTGTTTCCTGCATTAAATCAGTAAATCCCTGATTAACCGTACACATGAGATGATTGATGATCGTCTTGAGAAAGCTTACCAAAGTTCTTCACATCAAATATTTTGATGCTGCCGCCTTCTCCTTCCGCCGAAACACTGGCGTACATGATGCCATCCACCGATGCAGACACTGAAACGATCGGACTTAGGTGTGCACGATAATGCTTTACAAACCTTTTTTTTCCCGGAGAGAAAAATTTTAGATCAACGGCACCACCACAACACAAAAAAAAAAAGGTTGGGTGTCAAGAGCTAGCAAGGTACGCGAGAAGAGAAGTTTCTTTGATGCTGAATCCACCACCCTGAAGTATTTTGCGTGGCCACTCAAACTTATTTTTGAAGTATCAGATGTTGCATACATACTCTATTCCAGGCCCATCCTTAGGGTCTTTCTTTGTCCAGAATTTTATGTGGCCATCGACGGAAGCGGTGATGATAAACAGCGTTCTAATTTTACAAAAAAAAAATGGTTTAATATAGAAAAGTATGTGCAAAGAAGAGATGGCTACTACCAACCGGGTTACTGTGACCCAAGACACAACATCCCGATGCATAAACGACCTATGATACCGCTCGGCAGAGGGCAGATTTTTCAAGTAAAGACGCTCGTGATGAAGGGCCGCTCGAGCTGTGCATGAAGAGGGGATAAAGATGAGAGGCGACTGGGGTCAATATCCGTTTGACGCGTTAACACAATTCGTACAAGTCAACCGCATTTTTTTTGTTTTCGTTTTTCTATGGTCACACACGCACCCTTCTTCCTAGATTTTTCTGTCTTCTTCTGTCCCTTCTCGTCATTGCCCACCGGCAGGGGACCGACCTCTTCATCGCTATCCTCATCTGCTGCTGGCTTGTGATCGGGGGGGTTGGGAGACGCGGAATCGGTCCGAGAGCGTTTGCGGGCGGCCTCCTCTGACATGACTGCACGACGAAGAACGATGTTGGGTTACTTCTGTCTGCGACCTTAACTTCCGGTGTTGATCCAATCGACTCTTGGGGATGAATTATGTGGGGTGATACTTGGCTAGCCGCCTTCCGCAGCAGCGATCACGGTTTGTGGCCTATCAGCTGTCACAGCTTGCTTGGCTTCCTGTCAGACGGGCTCACCCCCGTGACGGGCTTATATACCCGTTCGGGGAGGCATGCCAAAAACCGGCGCCCGCAATCACCTGTGTTTCTCAGCAAGCATCATCAAACAATAATGTACTCACTATTCGGCTCCAGGACCAACCAGCTATTCTCAGCCTTACTCCTTGTCGGCATATCGACCCAGAGCCATGCGTTCCGCCAAACATCCACATTCTTGGCCTGGTCCAACGTGCCAGGGTAACTTAGCAATTCATGATTTATGATATATTAAAAACACGCTGAAAGCTGACAAGTTTTATTTTCTTTTTCTTTTGTTCTGATCAGTGCTTCTCTGCAAGAATTCCTTGAAGGAGGATTTCCCACAGAGCCAGTGATCTCTGAGCCAGCCCCACAACTGACTTTCGCCTCGTCATCCCAGCCGTTATGTCCCACGGGCGCCTCTTCGCTGATAGTTTTTGATTTATGTGAATACGATCGACCATCCGACCTCAACAGTGGATCATCGCAAATCATTAAACAGTTCAACTCAGCCACAGAGTCTGCCAGATTCTGGACTAATCACTTCCCCGACTCTTCGGCCCAGCGTTGGATGTCTCAGCTCCCCCTGCTTTGGCCAAGCTTATGCCAAGGTGATGTGGTCATAACGAAAGTAAAACCTGGCCAGGATTTGGGTAAGCCTATCTTGTAAAAGAGTGAACCAAGTTTTAAATTGAAGCAACTCGTAACTCCTTGCATAATTGGCATCGCGTAATAGATACAGTCTTCCATAGAACTATTCAGGAGATCGATGAACCGCGACTAGTGATATTGAGCACGTCTCCCCAGCCCTTGGACTCGAGCGTTGGAAGAGTTGGGCATGAGAAGCGTGGGCTACTGGTGGAGGGCCTGTTGATGGAGAACAGCAGTATGCCGGCGAGCTCGGCGAAGCTCCCGGCCACCAAGACGGGCGTATTTTGGCGATACACCTTTTTGTCGGATTACCTCATCGTCGGCGTCTTGGTCATGGTCTTGCTCTTCATCCCGCCCGTCGTCTTGGGCTCCTTGGCCCTCCAATCTATCGAATCTCCTAAGGGCTTGAAGTCTAAGATGGTCGGACAAGTCACTGAAGTCAAAGGAAATTAAGAAACAAACCAATTATTTTGCAGCTACTGATGTATAAATAGCATCCGATTTGGTGTAATTAAGCTTTCTCTTATTTTATTTTCCAACTCCCCAAAGGTGGTCTCTGTCTGATCAATGAAAATTTTGTTCAGCTTCATTGTTTGTTCTTTCTCCAGTCATATCGTAATCTTCCTGCAACTCTCCATCCCACCACAATTATCTTTTTCCAAAAAATTTGGCCTGACCAGTTGCAGTGCCTTCAGCATGAACTCATCAAGACAAACTCTGGCTCTTTTCTTAATCGATTCAATCACATGACACACCTAAAGCAAGCATGACCTTGTCATCACAATAAATATAGGGTGGGGACATGCTTCTCAAAACCTAAGTTTATAATTTTCTTGGGGCGTGTCACTTTTACCACCCTTGACTTTCGTCCTGGAATTGTGGATAAAACAAGTTTAGGCAATCTGAGCTGGGTTCCTCAAGTGGCTCCTGCTAGACACCCTTCTATTAAATAAATCCCCATAGACTTTTTTTCGTTGGACTACCAGTCATCTCCCCATTTTTATGATCAGCCAAGAAATGTATGATTCCCCCTTTAATTCCCAATAGGATATTCTTACGAGCTAATAACAGTTCGCAGATAAGTCAAATAGTGTTGAATGCTTTTTATTTTGGCTATGGAAAGCTGTCAAGACACAGCCTATCTGAGGAATTGATTGGAAAGAAGCAGATGAAAATTTTGTGTGAGTTTGTTTGGATATACGACATACACATGAACGCATAGTGTTATCCATCTTAATTATTTCCTGTCCTGATAAGGATGCTTTCTGTGGGTGGATGAAGCTCCATGATGATCAGCTTGATGGGTTGAGAAATCCAGCTGGTGGAGTATGAATCTGTAATTTCCGAAATTGTATAAATCTGCCAGTTTTTGATTTGCCAAGAGAGAGCCGCAAAAGGAAGGGAAAGAAATTGTAACACAACCTCTTTCTTGGATCTTGACTTCTTAAGAGGGAGACTTTTTTATTTTATTTTTCTGTTGTGAGAACTAACTAACAACAACAATCCCAGCCGATAACCAATCATGCTCGACTCTCGCTCCACTGCTGCCGACCCACAGGACTTCAATAGGAAGAACTCCTCACCATCAAAAGTTTGCCTTCACTAACCCCACTACTGACATCCAGTCCTACCACACACTCACTTAAAACCCACCCCACTCTTCTTATCTCCCTCCCCTCCCCCTTTTTTTTTTTATATTTTTTCCGCTTGCCCGCAACCACTGAACTGTCTTATCCTCCCGCTCGCCGCTTCAAATCAGTCCAGTCCTTCTTCATCTCGAACAAGGAAGGATTCCACAAATGACACACACCACCAGCACAAGCAGCCCACCTCGAACACTGAATCCCATCTGGAAAATGACAACACAAGGGATGAGGAAAAGCAGCAGGATAAGGGAAAGCATACTACTACCACAGCCACGGAGACATCCGCACATACTCGATCCGATGACATGTCTCCTTCCACCACCAGGACCAAAACGACCATCGCCTCAGAGGACGAGGATGGGACGGAGGAATCACATCAGTCCAAGCCTCAGGATGCAGACGAACAGTCCGACGACGGGCCCTTGGTCGACATGGAAACCTTTGGCCAGCTACTCGAGATGGACGATGACGAGGAACACTCCTTTAGCAAATCCTTGACTTGGGATTATTTCGATCAAGTCGGTCTCTTCTCAACAACTCCCTCATGTTGGTTGGTGCCGTCCCGCTCACCTTCGTTATCATCTAACTTTCCAGGCAGTCACTACCTTTAAAGAAATGGATGCTGCCGTGTTAGTCACATATTCCAAATTATATTGTCCACCCACAAAAAAAAAAAAATCAGAGTCCTACTTTTGTTCTTCTTTTGGCACAAACAAAATATGCAAGGTTTTTTTTTTATCCTTGTTATTGATCGTGTTGGTTTTGGACGAAGGAAAAACAGGACCGGAGGAGACCTGATCACATTATCGAGGAAAGGTCATTTCTTGAAAGGGTCGTCGGCGGCCCTAGGATTAAACCGAGTAAAAGCCTCGTGCGAAAAAATGCGTCAGTCATCTCCCTTTTCCACTACCATGCCAATCCCGAGAAGTCCAGAAAAAAAATGAAAAAAAATGACGATGGTTGTTTTGTGTAGAACATTACGGGAATAAGAAGAAGGCAAATGGCGAAGGAACTCTATCGGAAGCCGAGGCCATGGAGAAGTGCAAATCCCTCCTGAATCAACTCAAAGAAGAACAGAAACTTTCTAAGGCTTGGTTGGAGGTTTGTTCTCTTTCTTGACTTGGCAATTTCTCTTATCTTTCACCCCATCAACTAAAATCAACTCTTCCTTGTTTTTGTTTTTCTGGTCATGTCCAGAGATTCTATGCCGAACGCAACGTCTAATACGTATGCAAACAAGCGATCCCCCTGACATCCTTCTACCCGCACACACATGCACACACTCACCAATACGCACACGCAAAAAAAATCAACATACAGAAAGCAGAAAAAAAAACATCATTTTTTTGTTTGTGTTTTTAGTATGCGCTCTTTCTTGCTCTCGATCCGAAGTCCCGTTCCTTGTAATTTCGCTTGATTGATTTTGAAGTGTGAGTGTATATGAGTGTGAGTGTTGGGTGAGTGAGTGAGTGCCTGGGTGAACAATTCAATGACGAGGTTCTTGCATACTTCAAAATACACATGTCAACTCGCGCGTTTTTCCTTACAGTTGCGCACCTCTTAATCCGGCACTCGAGTCGGCTCGTGTCGGAAATGAAGAAAGAAACAGAAAAAAAAATGGGTGTAAGACGCCGGTAAAAATGTGTGTTTGAATTCAGCTTTGCAGGATTCATCGTAAAGCCCTACACATTATTATTTATGTGGGATGGGGTGCCCTAATTGGCTTGACAAGCATGTGACTACCCCCACATGCTTATGGGCTGGAGGTATGGCCTTTTTGAAACCCATGTCCACATAAGTACTGACCTTGAAAAAAAATACTACTACTTCTTGCCGAAACTCAACATGGTTTTATTTTTAAACTTTGTATGCCTGTGCAAGTCCAAACATGTCATTGAAAAATAAAAATGTGAAAAGCTTACGTCTTTGGCTCCTGGGGAGAAGTACGCTGCATGTCTGAGTTTATTTTGTGGGAAGGACGGTGCAGAGCTGGTCTATGATCTCTACAACTCTATGTGCTTGTTGGTTGTTCTTTTTGTGCGCTTGGCTTTTCTCTCCTTCATCCGCTATCCTATTCTCCTCTAAGTCTCATGTTGATTGCACCTGCTTTGTAGCTGGAACAAGAACAACATTAAGATGTCGAATTTTCTCGGGTTTGATCCATGCTTCACCCCCCCCCCTTTTTTTTTCTTGTCTCAGAAAGCGGCTGCTAAGCCCTCCTCTCACTCACACACCATCTTTTCTTTTGCCTGTGTGTGTGTGGGTTCATGCAGAAAGAAAGAGAGAGGTATCAACACATACAAGAGAGGATCTACAATTTTTTTTGCAGCTGGACACCCGTGTGTCTTCCACTCTCTCCAGGACCCCAGACACCTTCAATATTATCTGTGGGTCATTACCGCTTGGTTTTGTCAAAATCTTCATACATTGGTGGGAGTGTCATTTCTGTGGTGTAAAATGTGGTTTTCAGTGTGAGTCCCTGGGCACAATAATATAATATACGGGGGTTCGGTAATATTGCCTGATATGTGTACCTGCTCCCAAAGGCACTCTTGTTGTGGTGTTCTTTACTTGTAATAATTTATCATTTTTATATGTTCTCAGTCAACCAGTACAAAAAAATATCCAAATATTCTGCAAGATTCAGATTCTATTGCCAAAATGACTCCGAGTCACCAGTTGCAGAATTCTCTCAACTTCATTGGATCAACAACTACATTCTCTGCACACCTAACATTGGCCACCTTCAGTTACACATGACCATGATCATAACCAGTGACAGTCTAGTATATAAGTTTATACTGAGGGAATTGTTATCTCCTCCTTTGTTTAATGTAAAACATGAGTCTTTATTTGTCATTGTTTGTGCATGTGGCTTGCACATGATTAGTCATTTTTGATCATGCATGTGACGAAGCATGTGATCCATTATGTGTGGCTAGCACAGCCTCAACTCCCAGACTTATACATAAGGAGGTCCTCCTCCAGCTGTTGTTCCCTTCCTCATCAGTTCCCACATCAAAACATTAGCAGCCATCATCACTTCACTACTCCACTGATTTCTCTATAGTATTAACCACCCAATATTATAGTTTTACCCTTACACATCTCTTATCTGCAATAAAACCCTTTATTTACATTTAAAAGCCTCAGTTCAATTCCTGGTTGAAAAAGTTGCTCCCACAAGTCATCCTCACTCAATACTCATCACTAACTTATCTTTAAAATACCCTTCATCAGAAGCACTCTCAAAAACTAATATCATCACCCAAAATTACTCACCTCACTCATCCACTTCCAAAAAAAACAGTAGTATCTTGATACACCACTCCTATCACTTTATTCAACCTTTCAATCCAAGATGGCCTTGTTTAGTTACTGAACCCACAGAAAGGCATAGGTATCCTCATTCATACCATTCTAAAAGGTCTTCATTGACACTTTGGAGCTTTACAACATTGGGACTGAAACATTTGTCTTAATCTCCTCTACATTCTAGCGAGCTTATCAACAAAACCCAAGTGTTTTTGGCCAAATTGACATGAAAGAGTGGGGTGTGACTGCTACTTTCACTTTTGTATCATACATGTATGTTGCTATCACTGCCAGCATATTTGGATTGGTTATCCCAGTTAACCTGGGATGCAATAAACCAATTCAAAATGAGTTCATCTCAACTGATGTAATATAAATCCAAGGGGGGTACCTTGGAAATCTATTTCATTGGTTGAGAGTAACCAAGTTTAAATTGGTTGAGTGAATCCCAGTTTAACTAGGATAAACTCAACCCAGCCAAATATTCTGGCAGTGTACGTCATAGGCCTCATGCAGTAGAATCAAATGGAATCTCTGCTGCCTTCCCATGCTCAAGTGCATATTAGATTATGAGCGGGGGGCTTTGGGAGATGGATTATTGGATGAAGGGTGAGGAGGTTCCTCAAGGAAAAACTAACTCAAGTTACCTTATCATCTAGATTATAGGTGTCTAAACAGCAAAGATGATGGGATTCTTGATGAAGATTTAATAATAAAACAGGTAAACTAGGAATATGACAGACTTTTAAGCCACATGGACTCAAGCAAGACCTTGGGTTTGCATGTAAGCCTCTGTGAAAGAAAGAGGACCCATTGAGCTTCTCACAGAGGGGGTTTTTTAGGCTTGAGTTCATACAGAATTGGTGTCTATGCTCCCTGCCAAATCTCACAGAAATTCGGGGTCTGACTATTTTTGGCAGTTTAGTAGGATTTTTGATAAAATGCATTCCTACAAAAGTGTGTTTCATGCACTGCAAAAAAAAAAAAAAAACTTGCTCAACTGACTGCAGTTGACATGCAGCATGCTCAAGCCAAACGGCCATCCAAACTCCACCTGTTTGCATGTGTAGATGTTTTGGCACAGTCACTGTACAGTCTTCACAGTGGCTGTGCATCAAACCTTTGTTGAATCACTCTGGGAGAAAGGTGGGAGTAACAACAAGAGCTTGTTGGACTTTCTGCATGTCAACTGCAGGCAGTTGAGCAAGTCTTTTTTTTTTGCAGTGATGTGTACCCTTTCAGGACCAACAAGAGCCCCAAAGAAACATTGGGCTGGTTAAAATAACAGTAGCATTAGTTTAGTATCATTTTACCTTCTTTAAGCTACACTACTCAAAAATTTATTGGTAGTTGCCAATTCTGGCCAGCTAACACTACCAACTTTTTTCTTAAAAAAACAAAATTGTTAGTGTAGTATTAGCTCCCCTGCAGAAAAAAAATAACACTACCCAAATCCCTTGTTGGTCGCTTTGAAGCACTGTTAGCTGCTGAAGAAGATACACTATGCATCAAGATGTAACTTTCACAAGAAGTTAGTGTATTTGTTAATTTCAGTAAAACCAACATTCAGCATAACCAATGGTAAGTTAAACTGATTGTTAGTGTAGCTTAAGACTAAAAATTAAAAATTTCCAAATTAATCAGAAAACTTCACATTATTACACATGATTTTCACCAAAAAATAATCCAATCCATTTTTTTTTTCAATACTCACATCCAAACCACACCATTCACCAACCCAAACCCACAACTATTGCCATTAATATGGAAAACAACCATCTCCAGCTCACCAAGAACCGAACTAAAATCATCTATTGCCTCATTCCTATTCCATCTACAACACCATCTACCCCTCCAACAATTCCAACCTCAACCAATCCGGATGCCTCAGCCGTAGAACAGGCCAGTGCAGAAATTTTAACTTTATGCTTCAATGATTGGGGCTCTGAAAACACCCTGGGCACTTCCAACCTCTTTGCAGAATTGATCACAGAAATCCTGGGGTGGACTATTACTACTCGCTTCATTGTGCAATGGTCCTCACTCACCGTTCGTCTCAACAACACTCAATACACTCTTCCTTGCCAAAAGCACCCTCAAAGCCTCTGACAGTCTGCATCAAATTGCTTGCGGAACCATCTCCCAAAACTCCTTGTTATTCACCATGCTACTCCTCCCTGCCTGTCACATCCAGAAGTCAAAAACCATCCAATCCACCACTAATCTCTGCCTTGATCCAGTATTCATCAATTTCACCCAATGCTCACTCAGTGGGGCTAGGGGAAGCAGAGTCACAGTTGATAGTTGAGGGTGCAGCAATGCCGTCCAATGGGGCCACCCAATGGTTTGGAGGTAGTTTCGTTGGGGGCCACAAGAGCAGTGTTGCCAGTTTCCCAATCTGTGCTCGCTCAGTTCCCCCACCAGAGGCCCTTTTTTATCTGAAGCCGTGCACATATCTGGTTCACCATGTGATGTCCAATCCCTACCAAACTGGACTTGGGCTTTGGCCCTGGGGATAGCCCTTACAAATCAAATCATGAATGCAAGACCATTGGTGTTCTTCTGGCATTCATACTCTTGGACATGGCGGCAAAACGACAAAACATCAAGACAGCAATCATCCTAACGGAGGACAAAGGTGTTCTACAAAGGATACCTGATCCTATGAGGGAGAAGGCAGGGAAATATCTCCTTTTTGAGTTCTTGGAGGTTTGGAACAATCTACCTGGCCAAATTGACATAAATTTAGCTTGGTTCCCTGTGCACTGAGGCTTTGTAGGAAACAAGGCAGCAGAAGCCCTGGTAAGTGAAGCAACCCCAAGGAACAAATCCCCAGACAGAAAACTCAAGGCAAATGTGAACAAGCTGTCAACATCCCTCAACCAGCAACTATCAAATCCAGACAAAAAGGAACTGAGAAGATAAGTCTCTGACTTGCCAATTTTTTCAAGTGCCATTATCAATCATATGACCTCAGGCCACTACCCCTTTATCAATACCTCTTCAAAGCCAAGAGAACTATCAGTTAAGTAAGGTGGCTTACATTTTTATGTAGGATGATGTTAATTATTCATAGTGTGAAATTCTACATGTGAAATTACACTTTAAAGAAATACTAGACTTGGACACAACTTTGACAAGGCAGATGACAAAGGAAATAGGATGTGTGATGTAGTTTTTGAGCTTAGTCATTGCCTGCCAGTGCCAGCCTCCCTGAAAATCTTTGGCTGCCTTCCCACTGATTGCTGCACTGCCTCTGCTTACCCTTCCCAGTCCTCCATACTTGTTGCCACCTTCCCTGCCCAATTGCTTTTCTCTACAACTGGTGTATGCTACTTCAACAGTATGTTTTTTCTTCAATTTTTTTTTATTGTTTGGAGCCACCTATCTCTTGTCCTCAGAATTGAAATTTTTTGTGTTAATGTGTGACTTGTGAGCTTGCTTTGATGTTGTGTTAGTCGAGATTTTAGTTGGAAAATTAGATTGTAGCACTGCATAGCTTGGGACCAGTTACGCTACTCGTTAGCTTTTCAGTAGCTATGATATTTTTAAGTGGAAATCCTTTTAGCTAGAAACAAAAATTATGCTACTTGATAGAATCACTTCAAATATTCAAAACTAAAATTAAATAAAATTGGGGAGGAAAGAAATCCACTACACTATCTGTTAGTTTAGCTGCCCAAGAATAAGACTAACACTATCCATATCTATATGGATAAATTTGGGGGCTACACTAACAGGTGTTGGTCAAACACCTTATTTTAGCGTAGCAGGCCACTGTTAACCCAAGCCAGGCAAATAGAGAGTGTTAATGTTTTTCTCTTTGAAAAAGAATTCATCCTGATATAGGTTAACCACCCATATCAGGCTTTTCTGGGGTCCTCTTTTTCCCCTTCCTGAACTTTATTTAACTTAAAGACTTCCCTCCAGTCAAAAGAAATCTATGGGAGATAAAAAGAGTTGAATTGGGGAATGGTTCCTTGTGGATGATTAACCAACTGTGAAAAGAAGAAGGTGTGACAGATGAGAGGGATGGCTGGGAATTGGTGTCTCTGAAATAGTGGAAGACATTCTGTGGCATAGATATCTGAATATGGAGCTTCTGATTCTCAAATTACAAGCTTTGTTTTGGGGATGTAAATTGATGATAGGCAAGTTCTCACCCCAAGAAAATGGGTGGAGTTGACATTGAGCCTGTATAAATTAACCAGCCAATAATTTCAGAGAGTCTTCCAGTAACTGTTACACAAATATATGAAATATTGTTGACAATAAATTTTGAAATCTCCAATCTATGATTTGATGCCTGTAATCTCAATCTCTTGAACTCATTCACACTTTCTCAGACTCCCAAAAAAAGCCTTCCAGTTATCTTACTGGTCCTCATTCTCATCTCATTTTGTTGCTGTCCTTACTTTTTTCTCTTTTTATTTATTTTTTCTCTCTCTGTTGTGTTTGCTCACTCGCATTAAAAACAAACGCTTTATAGCCTTGTTCAATGATTTTTTCAACTCAAACTCAGCTCAATCTAAAATTAGTTCTAGCTCCATTGGTCAATTTTATTAAACAAGTGAAAAGGAAGGTTTTTTAATGTGGGACTTGAACCCACAACCTCAGCATGCATGATTGATGCTCTAACAAGTGAGATAAGTGCACATTGTTAATGTGTTGGTTTGTGTTGACTACATTAGTTATGTACAGCCTTTGTGTGTTGCTTTGCCTTCAATGCTTTCATGAAGTCTCACATGGATGTGTTGGCAATCTGTATCAAGCACTGCCTAGTTTGACACTTCAAAAAAAATTTCCTATCAACAATTGGGTGAGAAATGCTCACAATGAATGAATTTCAACTCTTGCACTGCAAAAAAAAGTTGCTCACCTGCTTGCAGTTGACATGCAGAAGCTCCCAGGAAGCTTCTGTTGTTACTCCTACAATGCTCCAAAATTAATTCAACCAAGCTTTGATGCACAGTGCAGACTGCAAAGTGACTGTGCCAAAATTTTTACATAGGACAACATGTGGAGTTTGGATGGAAGCTTGGCTGGAGCATGCTGCATGTCAACTGCATGCAGTTGATCAAGTTTTTTTTGCAGTGTTGAATCATCTTATCTTTGCTTTTCAGTTCTGCCTTTGCACCTCTGAATCTTTAAATACTAAGTTTTACTGTAAAATATATTGTACTGTTTCAGTTGTAAACATTAGTTACATTTTGTTTTTATTTTCTTCTTTATTATTCAACTTTGTTTTTATAACTCTTTATCTCTTCAGTCCTGTCTCTAGTCTTTCAAATTCACTATTAATATCAACAAATCTTCAGCTCAATATGTAGAACCTGATCATGAATCACTATTTTTAATAGGATGAGCCTTTCAAGGGGAATACATAATTCTAGGATTTCTTTGGGAAAAAGAGGCAATAAAAATTTCCCAAAATGCACACTCAATGGGAATATTATTACAGATTTTTCTCAGGGAAATCTTATGCTATTATAGCCAAATTATGAGATTATAAGTGGTAGAGTACATCCAAAAATAGGTTAGAGCTCATTTAACATTGTGTTAGAATATGACATTCAGAATCTTTATTACCCAAAAACTCACGTCAAGAAATTGTTAGGGGGTTTGACACAAAACCCAACCTCTTTAGATGCACAAACCACTGGGAGTTGTTGCACTTGTCCAGGTGGGTTGTGTAACCCATTTGCAGTATGCAAATGGGGGTTGTGGGTCAAATTTCCGATTCATCTTTTCATTAATTTTTTTGGGGGTTGAATTCAAACGGAGTTGATGATAATAAAATGTTTCCCTACACAGTTTAGGGTGAATAATTCAATGGTAAAGTTCATTTTTCCAAAATAAAAAACATTTTAATATTTTTGGTACTACAACTGGCTTTCTGAATTTTTACTTTCTGATTGCAAAGCAATGCATTTGGGTCATTTTGATTTTTTTACACACTTTCAATAGTTTAAAACCCAATGGTATAATTTATATAAGAGTCAAGCTTAATAAAATCTTGTGAAAAATAACTATCAATGCAAAAAAAAACTTGCTCAACTGCCTGCAGTTGAAATGCAGCATGCTCCAACTAAGCTGTCATTCAAACTCCACCTGTTGGCATATTTAGATCTTTGGGCATAGTCACTGTGCAGTATGCACAGTGAGTGCATCAAAGCTTGATTCAATGAATCTTGGAGAAAGATTGGAGTAACAACAAAAGCTTCCTGAGTTTATGCATGTCAACTGCAGGCAGTCAAGCAAGTTTTTTTTTGCAGTGTAGGGAAAAAGTCCAAAAAAAAAAGAAAATTATAACACCCCCAAAAAAGGGAGATTTATGACATTTAGCTTAAGATAGATTAAACAATTGT
>LAVV01013495.1:117584-147155 GCA_001263375.1 Puccinia sorghi
CATTCTAAACCTCAAAATAATATCTTTTATTATTTTTCTATGAATTTTTGTGGCCCTTGTAGCTAGAGGAATATTATTCCTGGCATCAAGGTAGCTCACAGATACCCATCATTTTACTTATTTCCAAAATAGTTCAACTTAACTTTTGGAGCATATATATGGGTTACATGCAATCCACATGCTACATGTTTCAAACCAAAAATATCAATGATATACGCAATGTAACTTGACAGTAAAGTGCTAAGAGTTTTCCCCTGGTGCATCCTCCTCCCCCAATTAGTGAATGTGGGGCTTGTACAGTGTCTCAACAAGAGTTAAGGGAACATTATTATTACTTGACTAGAAAAAGGCTCTTTCAAAATCTAACAACCAATAATTATTATCCTTGCGAAACTAAATATTTTCTCAACATGATGACCCAAATATTCAATTGAAGAAAAAAAAACTGTTTGGTATCTTTCAAAAAATAACAAAAGATAATATCTTCAATTTCAACAAAAAAAGATAAGAAAAGGAAAGAAACAATAACCACAGTAGAAAAAAATAACCATAGAGAATGATGATAAAAAAATTTGAAAAATGTATATATATATATTCTGATGAGTCAGTGTGATTTTATTGCTTGGCAAGAAACAGGTGTCAGGATGAGCTTGGTAATTTGTGCCAGCTTATCTTTGTGATGGAAGACCAGCTCTTGGTTGAGAATTTGAAAGTTGAAAATCTTTCAGGAACACCAGAGCAACCAACCCACAATCCTGATAATGCTGATTGATCCCTGAAAAAGTCTGTTGGGGAAGGCTGAGCTTTCAAGCGACTTTGGTAGCTGTCAATCGGGTCTTCATCATCCCAACAACAATCACTTTTTTTCTTGATTTTGAGCTCATTTTGCTTCTTTTGTACTAGAGATTTTTAGGTTTGCTTTCAGAGTTTCTGGATCACAGAATTGATGTCAGATATTAAGCACATGCAGAAAAGGACTGCTGCTAACTCAATTCTGGTCACTGTACATGAAAATTTAAAACTTTGCTTGATGAACAAAAATTGGATCCCACCACCCAAAGCAAAGTTTGAAATTATATAGATTTTTCCAGTCTAGATTACACCCAATCCAGATGGATGGCACATATTCCAGTGGCTGACCCATTTGACTAAAGATTAATGAAGAAATATATATTCATCAATATGAAGACATGGGAGTTCAGAGCAGATGGGTTTGGGAAAGAGAGAGAAGTGTGTTGTAAGCTCCGCTTGAAACATGTGAATTTTCTCAGAGAACACAGCTGTGAGTCTGTGCCTCTAGAGCAACAAAAGGAAACAAATATTGAGTGTTTGGTGAGTTTATTTCATGATGAAATTCATGACACTCACAAGGTTCACAGGAAGAAATCTGTGAAGCTGTGTCATCACTTGCCTCCTCCAGAAACATCAACAGAGGGACCTTTGGAAAGATTTGAATCTTCTGAAGAATCTGCAGGTACATATTTTTGTTTAGTCTTGTGGCCAACAATTTTTCAATGGAAACCTACATGTGGTCTTTCTTTAATGTAGAAAAATAAAATCCACCTTGAAAAAAAAGAGAAATGGAGAGAGAGAAAACAGATGAGTAGTGGGGGTTGGTTCAGAAACTAACCTCAGAGAAGAGAAATAAAGGTGAAGTCAAAAGAAGACTGACTGATGTGCCATATAATGTCACTCAAGTTTTGGAAAGATGGTGTACAGGGTCCTTAAAAGTCCTCTGGCAATCTGGTGGCTTGGCTTGGTTTCTCTTCTTTTTTTTTTTTTTTTTTTTTTTTTTTTTTTTTTTTTTTTTTTTTTTTTTCACTGAGTTCTATTTCAATGGTTCTCAAATTGAATATTCATTCAACCTAAACTTTGAGCTGGATTAAAATAATCCTATTTTCAACCTTCAAAATATCAGCATCAGCATCACACAACACAACTACGCCACAAACCATGTGTTTACATGGGTAGAAAAATAAGGACAATTTGATGAAAGAGTGAATTTCAACTTATTTACAATAATTGAAATGATAAAAAAAATCTTTTCAGATAAAGATGAAAATGAAATAAAATGGATTATCTAGAATTGGAGCCTTTTGGACAGGCTTACTGTCTCTAATACTGAAACTTTACCATTCAACAACTTTCATCATCACTTAACATCAAGTCACCTCTCCTAGAAATGTTTTCATCTTTTCCTTTCTTTCTCACCTCACTGTTTGGTTCTTGAAATAACCCTGATACTCACCCCTTCCTTCCCCTTTTTATTTCTTTTTTTTTCTGTGGTTTTTAGCAATAAAAAACCACATAGTTTTCTCCAATTGAATAACCTTGGAAATTTAGTAAAAGGGTCTTTGACATGTGACCCACCCAAATTGAAAGCACAACCCACCCTGACGTCATCACAAGGCTGCCGCGGGTTGCACCTTCAATAATTTAAGTTGGTGGGTGGGTCACGGGTTGAAAGGGTCTATTTTGTACCTACCAACCCACCAACTCCATATCTGGTTTGTGGGTCAAATTACAAGACCCACAACCCCAAAACCGGGTGGCTTGGGTCACAGAAGCAAAACCCAAGCCTCAAAACTGGTTCACAGAATTGTATCCACAACCCATGCATAAAAAAAGGGTCGCAGGCACAACCTCTGGCCTAAAACCCAAAAAGACCCAACCCCCTGGGGGTCGGAGGTTGAAATTGGGCTGACACCCACCCATGCCCTTAAAAAATTGCATACCTGATATCAACCACCTCCTCAGCCACATCCAGCAAACACCACCACCAAACAGCACACAACACAGCCCCAAAAAAACTCCAAACCTAATAAGCACCCAACTCAACACCCCCTAGAAACCCCCCAACACCCCACTCAATACCCCTAAAACCCCCAAAAAAATCACCAAAACAAACCCCAAAACTAAACAAGCCTCCTCTTCCCAACCCATCACCCAATTGAACTGTTGTGATCCTGTAACCCTCTCTGGGACTTGCCAGGGGTTTCCCAACTGGGGGATTATCCTCCGCACCTTTGTACATCCGCAAGTTAGCAATCTACATTCTTAACCTTGACCATAACATGAACCCACAATCATGTGAATGAACAGAAAATACAAGAAAAAACTCAAAGAAATCAATATCACTCAACAACTAAGTGGCACATACAGCATCCCCAAGAACTCTGAGAAAGAAGGAGACGAAGAACAAAAAACACATGAAGCTGAAGAAAGCCAAGAAGAAGAAGAACAAGTCCAGCATTCTCACATAACTTCAGACAGTCAATACCTTTTTGACTTGCCAGAACCACCTCATCAATTCTTTTCTTCTAGAAATTCAATTCTCAGTTAAATAAAAGGATTTTCTCAGAATCATGGATATTTAAATTTTATCATTGCTTGGAAAGAAATCTTCAACTGTGACAGGTAAGTTTTTTTTTGTTTTTTTCTTCTTCTTGAAATTACCAGTGACTGATGTGGGTTTGTCTTGGTGCTTTTGAATTATTTTGATTGGTTCTTGGTTGAAGGTTAGTGGAAATTCTGTTAACTTTGGTTTTGTCTTTCTGTTTTCTGTTGTTTCAATGACTGATGTTTTTTTTTTTTGATATGTTTTTTATTTAGGGGTGGATAAAAGACAGACAACAAATGCAAGGGTTACCCACTTTAAAATTTGCAGTTCTTGAGAATTATTGGATGCCCTTTTGATGCTTGCACCACATTCCACAAACCCTCTGGCAAGTGGCACGTCAATGTTGATGTGGCCCACCACAATCATACTGCTTCCACCAACCCTTGTGCCCAAATTGAGATCTGCCATCTCACTCCAGCTCAATTTTCAAAGCTCAAGAATCTCAGCAAGGCAGGTCTTAGTCCCTCCAAAATTCTCAGAGTAATGCATACCACCAAGGAAAAAGGCAAATCTCTACTAGAAACAAAAAATACAATTTATGTGGCCAAGCGTTGGGTGAAAATGGAATCTCTTCAAGGAATCTGTCCTATTTTCCACCTCAAGAATCAACTAGGCAACTCTGATTCCTCAACTTCTGTCAAAAAAGACCATGAAGGCACCCTCAAGGCTCTATTCTTCTGTCACCATGCTGCTCTCAAACTCTACTCAGCCTATAACATGATTATCTTTGCTGATAGTACATACCAGAAAAACAAGTACAAGATGCCTCTCTTACACCTCACTGGCATTAGTGGCAAAAAAAAAATCCTTCAGCTTGGCTCAAGGCTTCTTTCACAACCTTGAACATATGGCTGTAACAATCTGGGTGGAAAACAACAAACCTTATGGAAACAATCACTGGATGAGCATGCCAACCACTGTTCACCTTCTTGTGGAGCTTTACAATAAGACAGCCGTTTACTTCTCCAGTTACTGGAGTCAATCTTTCTTACTCTCTTCCACCGTCTCAAACAACAATCCACCAATATTCTTGGCTCTGACCAGCTCCCAAGATTTTTGTGCCATTGAAGATAGAGGATGAAACGTTGTTCCCAGCCCCTCAATATGAGAATAACTGGGAAAAAATTGTCAGTCAAGAGGCATTGAAATGGAAGGATAAGTATGCTAGATGTTGTGAATTAACTTAGAAACTGAAGTTACCAATAGGGTTTTGAGGAATTAATGCTTAGTTGTAATTGGTTTTTTTTTTCTTAACATTTTTTTTATTCTTTCATCATGATTTTCTGCTTTGATTTATTTATTTTTTTGCTTTCTTCATGTTTTTTTTGAACAATTATTCTTTATTTTTTCATCAAAGATCATTTATGATGGATAGAAAAACATTACACCTTTTTTTGGTACGGGAGTTGAAATGGCCAGGCTATGGCCATTTACTATTTTGGAGATTTATCAAGTTTTTTTTACATATATTAAACCTGCAACCCTCTTTGGTGTTGCAGGTTTTACAGGTGCAACCCAGCTGCCATGGCCAAAGGTTGAATTCTTGATGGAAGGGGAGTTACTCCCACCTTTCTCCCGGAGTGATTCAACCAAGCTTTGATGCACCAAAAAATCTACACATGAAAACAGGTGGAGTTTGGATGGCAGCTTGGCTGGAGCATGCTGCATGTCAACTGCAAGCAGTTGAACAAGTTTTTTTTGCAGTGCTAGGGCCTAAAGCATCTTAAACTGTGATTATGACCCCTTTATTACATGCTAAAAGAATGTTGGGCTTAGCACATTTGAAACATTTATTATAGATGTACAGTGCCCCACACATCCTTTTGACTACCCCACACCTGAAAAAAAAGTAGGATCCAAAGTTCACCTAGCCAAAAGTTCCAGCTATTATGTACTACAGATTTTTAGGATCTACAGAAGTAGTAGGAAAAGACAATAATTCACTGTGACTTCTCAAAACAAAGTTTTATTTTTTTTGAACCCTTCATTTGGAACATCCACACAAAACTCTTTTGAAAAGATCTTATTCCCCCCTTAATTACAAACTAAATGATTGGTGGTGTCATCAAAAACATCCTCTCTGAATTTCATGTCATAACTCTTCCCCCAGTAATTGCTCACTGGGTGCACGCAACTGAATTGCTCTTCATATAAATCCATCAACTCACATAATAGCCAAATTACCAGCTCATTCACCAAAAATTATTCCCATCTATGAGCAGGATTCCTGCTCTAATCCCATCCATTTAAAATATTACTACTATAAGTTAAGTTAATTTGGCTACTGAAGAAATTTAGATTAAAAGTATAATTTAGTAGTTTTGCCAGAGGCAAACAAGTACTTATATTCTTAGATGAAGGGGCTCAAGTGCCTTCTATAAGAGACTCAAGATGGGGCTAAAGTGCCACCTTGGAATTGCCATCACTGATAATCTTTGATTCTCTTTCAGGACACAATACAAGTAGTCTGAATACAAAGGCCAGTTTTTGGTTATGAAAAAAGACTAATAAAGAGTTTTAGAGCATAAAAAGGGTCTGAAAAGCAATCAGTGACATGTTTGGGAAAAGAGAGAAAGACAAGATCCGAGAGTGAAAATGTCAGAATTCCATTGACCAAACCTTACAGTTCAAAAATGCTCCTATAAACAAGTAAGCTATTATATTCATGTATAGTTTTCCATACCATGATCTCCAAAGGAATTCCTACAATACTGACATAAAAATTCAAAGAAGTTTCACTGAGGAATTATTTTGATACTGTGAAAGATTTAGAATTATATCACAAATAAATCAAATTTTATGCCCTTTTGTATATTTCCTACTCTAGTAAATTTCCCCAAAATACCTACACATCAATGTCTCCAAAATTATTGACACACTACTTCCATAAATTTTGAATAAATTAGATGGATGCTTAATCTTGATTCTGTAAAGGTTTGAGAATCATCAAACAGCTAATTCAAAATTTATGCTTGTGTGTATATGTCCTACTTGAGCTCAATTTGCCTAAGATATCTACATTTTGATATCCCCCAAACTATTTCCCCAATTCTTCCAAAAATTACAGAAAAACTAGGTGGGCACTTCATCTTGATTCTTCATAAAACACTATCATTTTCTCACCACTAGATCAAAAGTTATTCCCATGTGTATATTAACTACTCTAGCAAATTTATCCAAAATAACTACACATCAATATCTCCAAATCCATTCTTGGTCTAACGTTTGTAGAATTATCTCACAACTAGTTTAAACTTTATGCTCATGTGTAGAGTTGAAAAAAAATATATATAAAAAATATAAAAAAGGGGGGTTGACTTGAGCACCCAACTTTGGAATTGGCTGGTGCAAATCCTGGGACCTAACATATGTTGGAATTAGCCTTCCAAATCATGTTTTATTTTCTTTCACCAGGCTTCCAACTCCCAAATGGAGCTGGATGCAGGTTTTTTTGTAGAAACAACTCCCAAAACCAAGGTCTGGGAGTTAGACCTTTGAATTTTAGGAGTTGTTTCTCCAAGACCCTTTATCTATCCCCCCCAAGACAAAGATGCAAACAAAGTTATATGGAATTTACATGATTTTTATTTGGAGGATTAATTTTATTTTTCTTATGTGGAGATAATGACAGCCTGATTTAATATTGAGTAAGCTCAGGTGGAGAACACCCTCTTGCCTGACAAGAAACACCCTCATGATGATCTTGTTCTGTCATCCTAGCGGCTCATTATGCAACCTAATGTTGATTAATTTCAGAGGGGAGAGGGAAATCTTCTCAGACCACACAGTTCTTCCTTTGCTTCCAGTAGGCAATCCTTGATGAAGACATTGCAATCCTACAATTCCCAAAGGTACCTCTTATTTACTGGTGGCCTGCAAAAATAAAACATTCATATGGGTTCCCATTAGCGCCAATGACACGCAGGCAAAAGGTTCAACATACTATTTATGAGGTTTACAGACTGTGGTTTTTTGCAAAATATGCTTCAAAAGTCTGTCCAGGGACTTGATCTTTTTCTTGCTTATTTCTCAAACAACATTTGGGACCTCTCTGAAAATTATTTACATCAATATAACAAATATGGATTTAAAATCTATATTATGTATTTAATGCTTTAGTTATAGGTTTAAGACATTAGGACAGAGGTTGGCTTGATTTCTCTAACAGATATGCCAACCAGGGCTTGGTGTGGGTACTCCAAGTAGGAATTATATCTTGTTCTACAGGTGAAAAAAATGTGATTTCCATTGTTTTTTGAGCGAGCTGTTTGGAACTTGCCTCAGACCACTTGTTAAGAGGTGCCTATGTGCAATGGAGCCCTGTCAATGTCTCCTATTGTGTGCTGAAATTGTTTGGCTTGGTACAAAAACCAAGATTGGCAAGCCAGTGATCAATTGATCAGATGCTTCCCCCACAACTACTTAGCACATGAATATCTGCAAGCAAATCTCCATGTGACGGGTGGTTGAAGAAAAAGGAGAAAAGTATGTCATAAAGCCATGGATATTTTCACAATAAACAAAAAGGAAGTGAGAGTTCGACCACAAGAAGGGAAAGAAGCCCGATGGATGGGGGGATCAAGCGGGCACGACTTTATGCAGTTTAGAGGAAATTTTAGCCTTCTTTTTCTCCTTTCTAGCTTCGATACGTTCCTGGGCAGCCTGGATGCGGTCGAGTTCATCCTTGGAGGCAGGCATGTTGAATCTTCCGTTTTCGGAGTTGTCCAGGGGCGCGAGCCAGAGGGGCAAGCTAGCGGAGGTGCCAGTTTTGAGGTGCACGGCCTGGATGTTATTCCAGCCGCCGAGCGGAATTTTCTTGCCGAGTTGGCCAAGCACGTCGACGAGATTATCTTGGGCTTGTTCCGCCGAGTGCCGCCCCAGATCGGCACACTTGATCGTCAGACAGCTCCCGCTGCTGATGCGTAACGTCGTGTTGCTGATCGCCCGCTCGAGCTCCGCCTTTACTCCCTCGCCATGCGCCACATCCACTGGGATCGGCAGCTTGTTGGCCTTAAAAAACTTCACCCCCAATAGGCCCGGTAACACCCCTACCACTCGCTCGTCCGCTAGGAATAGGTCATGGCTGCTCAGGAGTAATCTCCGCGCCTCGTACGATGAATGCTTTCCTTTCAGCTTGTTAATCCCCCTGTGTTAATAGAAGCATTTTTTCCTCGTGGTCAATCCCTAAACTTTTTCTCTCTCTCTCTCTTTTAATAAGTTTAGAGCGCTTACACCACCTTCGAGATGAACTGAATATTTTTCTCCTCCAGCAAATCTTTATATTCTCGTTGAGGGTCTTTAACTATGAGGCAGACCGGGCTGATTCTTGGGTCGTAGAGCGGATGGGAAAGAGTGCTGTAACAGATGGATATAAGAACGTGTTCAGCAAGAATTGAAGAGAAGAGGGAACAAAACAAAAGGGGATTATGAAATTACATCTTGATAGGTTTGTGTTTAGGCTTGGGAACGATGCGTTTCAAGCTGATGACGAGGTTCAAGAAGCGTTCGTTGGAGCCGACCTGGTCAGCGAAGAGCTCGCCCTGATCGGTGTTTTTCTTGACGGATTTGTTGGAATGCTCGATGAGAGCTTTGACGGCCTTTTCGACCTGGGAACGTTTGACGAACGGGACCTTCGTCGAGATCAAATCCTCTCCTTCGTTGCTGTTGTTTTCGCTGATGGTAGGAGCCGTGGTGGTGGCGGTGTTTGATGGCTTTGCTTTCTTCGTTTTCTTGGTCGTCGTCGTCGTCCCTGTTGCTGTTCCTGGTGAGCCTTCCTGTGCTTTCTCGGTCAAAACGTCCGAGGATCTCTTGAGTGATTTTTTGCCCATCCTGCAGGAATGTTGTTGTTTCGTTGTTGCTGGGTTGCTTTGGGTACCCAAAAAAATGTTAATCGGCCGGAAAGCAGGGTGTGTTTTGAATATTCAATTTCACTTTTGTTTTCTTTTTTTTTTTGTCTGGTGTCACATGTCCTGTGACAGGTGGTCTCACAGCTTGATGATGGTCCAGTTTGTAAAACACTGGAGGAATAGAAGGAGAATTTTGCAGGCTCCGGGAAATGATGTCAATTGATATGGGTGAACCCTATTTGACTGCCAGCCCTCAAAATTATTAGTCTTGTAATACTATGTGGGAGTAAACTCACAAATCTTTGTCAATCTTCTAGCTAAACCTACTGCAACTCTCAAAAATATGAGCTACCCAAACCAAGTTCTAGAGTTCCTTGACTGGACTAAATCTCAACAAGTCAAGCTTCACCCTCAACTCAAACTAGTCAGCAACCAGCACTGCAACACCATTCAATTATCCCCCTCTACTCAACACCTATCCATTATCCCAAGGGATACAACAAGTAAGTATCTGTTGATCTGTATTCTGGAACAAAAACAGTAACTAACTCTACTTTTTCTCTGTTTGTTTAGTTGCTTCCATCCCAAAACATGCTTGTTTCTCACATCAAACCTCTTCTCTAAAACATCTCAACTCCAGCTTGCCAGCATCACTATCCAACCTGCCCATACATCATCAACCTATCATCCACCTCACCATCCATCTCACTCATGAACTCTCACTTGGATCCAGCTCACCATGGCACCCCTATCTCAACCTCATTGCCCATCCAGAACATGACCAACCTCTCTTACTCCACTTACAAGGCATCAACATCCTAGAAATCCAAGCCTGGATCAAGGGCACAGAGATTGAAAATCTTCTCATAGATGGCTGGATCATTTCACTCACACAACTGCAAGACATCTACAACAATCTTTCAAACTTGCCTTGTTCCTGGGATTTGTTCCTCAAGGCCTTCACCATTATCTCTAGCCGAGCCTTCCAGATTGATAACTTCCACCAACTTGCACTAGTTCCAATTGCTGATCTCTTCGACCATAGTGACCAGCCAGATGTTGAGATGGTCTCTGAAGACCTTGTCTGTGACCAATGTGGATCCTCTCAAGAATGCATACATGATAATCAGACCCTTCAACTCATCAATTCTTATCCAACACTCAGCCTTGAAGATACTGTTGAACTTGTTTCAATTCATCCTCTTGTTCCTCCAGCAAGGGATCCAATTGACAGTCAACCTAAGATAGTGTATAATACTTATGGGAAGTTGTCAAATGCTAGGTTATTGAGTGAATATGGCTTTATGATTGATGGAAACATTCATGATAGAATCCACTTTGATTCCACCCTAGTCATTCAGCATCACACACCCAATCAAGTTCAAGCACTTCTCAACACTTTGGTAAGCCATGGTGCATTCAACAACAACATGCAAGAAGAACTAGTCGTCAACCCCTCAGATGAAGAAGCCAGCACCAATATGTTTTTTATTGACTCAAATGCAAGACTCTCATCTCATCTCTGGTTGACTGTTGTCCTCAAGACACATACAGCTCACACAAACTGCACACCCTCAGTCAACTATATTACTCAGCTCCTTGGCCTACAATGTTCTCTCACTGGCAACAATGACAGTTCTCCTCCTTCCCCTTCTGAATCATTTGACTCTTCTGGTACTGCCAACCATCTTTTCAAGATTTCCCAGTTCATTCAGGAGCTCTGTCATGGCCAACTGGCCCAGTACCATCTCCCAGATGCATCAGTTGATGAGCTCTTCACCTTGAAAGAAGTATGTGTTATTTCTTGTGATATGATCCTTGCTTTATGATCAGCCATTGATGTGATGTTTCTTGGTTGCAGGATCTATTTAATCCAGATATCCTGAAGCAGGGCTGCTATGCCTTGTTAAATGAAAAAGAAAGAGGGATCTTGGGAATGGCTATTGAGTATGCTTGCTCTGAGAGGATATTGTTGGAGACTTGTTGCTCATTGTGGAATGAGATTGAATCTGCTCTTTCTTCTTGAACTTTCCTATCACTTTGGAATTTTTATTTTTATGTTGCTTCCCTTCTACACATTGTTTTGTTATTTGAATCCAAGATTTATACTCAATGTTCCAGAAAACGCTTGGTAAAGTGCCAAGAATGCTAGGCACAGTTCCAAGGTCACTTTTGATCTGGCCAAGAACGCTTTGGGGTTGGCCTAGTGTGCTTGGTTTTTCTTTTGCCGGACTTTGGCCTGTTCTTGGCTTGATAAACAATACATGAATATGCTATTGACAATGGGTGATTAGATAAATGCATACAAAAAATACTAATTATACAAATATGTGCAAGTGAAATGAGGATTAAAGTATATGAGAAGTTCAGATGGTGTAGTTTAAGTTTTCTATTTAAGGGACTGGCTTGAACTAGCCAGATGACCTCTTCACCTCACTCAGCATTTATTCTTGTCACATTTTTCATTGTGCATTCTCCCACAAAAAAAATCAGTTTATGTGATGACTTGAAGAAGGTACTGAAAAGAGGAACAGTCAAATCACCCTAGTTTAATCAACACATTTGTGTATATATCTATCAAATTCAAATTCAATAATGTAATGGGAATTCAAGTCAAATATTCTAACAACACTGGGCCCCTACACTAACTTTAGCGTAGCAGATAACCGCTAATAGCCAATGGCTTTTGTCTTAGCTGTTAGTGGTTTTGCACTAACGCTAATGGAACAAGGCAAAAAAGGCCTTTTTATGCTAAGCTACACCGCTCTGTGGCATAAAATAGCTTCTACAAGCGCTGCAGAATAGTGTAACACAGTGTAACAGCCTGTAGTGCCCTAACACTAAATTTTTGGATGCAAAAAAAACCAGTATGGTATGCTTTTTTGGTCCTGTAGTGTATATAGCCCACTGTTGATACTAACTCAGGGACCAGGATTTTCTTTTTCAAAAGGAATTCTCATGAAATCCAACAATTTTTTTCTCTAAATTGAGCCTTTGTAACTTATATTTCAAAGACAAAAATTTGTACCTTCATCAAGAAAAGCTTGTATAAATTGTATTCAGATTTATTGCTAACATTTTGAGAGGAATCCAAATTCCACATATTGGTTGAATTTCTCAATGAGTAGAAGGAATCCATGTTTTATGTAAGCTCATCAAGTCAGGGCTTCACCTTTTATCCATCTTGCACAGTTTTTTTTTCACCAGGGATGATTCCATGGCACTTGAACACAAGTGCTTTTTTTTAACTTGGACATATACTGAGCTGATACCTGTGATGTGTTGGTTGTAAGTTATGGATTTTATTGTTTGGGAGAGTTGTGTTGTTTTTGTTGAGCTTTTGTGATCAGGGTTGTCAGGATTAATTGAGCCTTTTGATGCTGAATGGTGTCTTGTGGATGATTTGTTTCACAGTTCTAATGGACTTTTATTTAGAAATTGATGGAGGCTCACTAGAAAGGCTTTCATCCACATTTTCAATGCAATCATAACATACATAAAAAACGAATATCAAGGTCATAAAATGGTGACCATAGCTGATTATATGAGTTATGATCATTTCAAGACAAACTAATATTCCTCAATTTAGCACTTGGCAAAATAACATCAGGTTACCACATGGTTTACTCATTTACATCCCACTTGGAAAGAGACAACCATCTGTACTTGACAAGGCAGGAGGGATGTAATTGACGGATCTCTACAATCACACCTACTACCTGACTGTCACTTCCACTTCCGGAATATTATTATGCCCCTTCCCCTTAGCTCAACATTTTAACTGTGGTGCTATTTCAACACCATTGACAACCCGTGCTATTTCAACACCATTGGCAACCCCTTCCATATAGCTCAAGAGCCAAGGTCAGAAACTCTCCAACATGCTAGTGTCACCCAAGTTGCCTGTATTTGTGAACAGCTAGTTGTACATGGCTTTATCAAGAGTAACCAATGAGTCTAATTTGCATGTATTATAATGAGGTTATACTCCAAAAATGTTCAAATTTTTACATCAAGAACACCAGGGCTGTTTTCATGGCACTTGCATGCAAGCTCTTTCTCTTAAATTAGTCATATACTGAGCTGATGCCTGTTGTTTTTTGGTTGCAAGTTGTGCACAAGTGTAGCCTGATTTTTGGTTAACTGTTTCAGTTGATATCCTCTGAAATTCAACAAAAACATTTTTGTAACTTGGTTGCAACCTGGCTTGATTTCATTTTGAAAGCATATCAAACCCTTAATCAAGATAAAAAAAGCCATTTTTTGTGATGCAATCACGGTGGTTTTATAAATAGCCAAGTGGAGAAATTGTTGAATTTTCAACTCTCCCCTTCTTCATGTTTTTCTTTCTCTTTCTTGAGTCATCCTACCTGGTTGTCATTGTAGTCTGAGAGTAACAGATGTTTAATTTTCAACTATGTCCTTCTCTCTATTCTACTTTCCCCTTTTCTTTTCCTTTCTTTGGTCATATAATCTGGTCTACAATGTAGTCTGTGAGTAGTAAATCATGTAACTATATTTCAAACTATGCAAGCCTAAGTGGCCCTAGTCACTAGTCTTGTAATGACTTTTTCACTCTCATCTTATCTCCTTGTTTATCCAGCTCTTTTATTGACCTCAAGCTATCCTGTCTCAATCCAGTGTGGCTCTTCCATTTTTGAAGTCTGAGAATTATTTATGTTTTATTCTTCATCATCCAGCAACCACTTTTAGCTTGCTTATTTTGATTATTCATTTTTGGTTCTCAACCACAACTTGATCAGCTTGTACTTAGCCTATATAATTGGCCTAGTTACAAGTAAATCAAAAACTCATTGGTTCTCCTTCACTCCTTGCCATCTCATCCTTGAGCTGTATCCTGTGAGCCATCAATCATCAGAGTCCCCAGTTACTTCTCCATTCTTTCACCCTGCTCATCAGTTTCTCAACTGTTTTCTCAAAATTTCAACAACAGATCATGTAAATACACATCTAATTAAGCATGTCTAAATTCACTTTGATCCCTAGTTGTGTCTAGATTTTTTTTTGCTCTAATCTTATCTCCTTGCCCCCAGCTGTTCTATTGACTCTGTGTTATCCTGTCTCAGCTTAATGACCTGACCCAGTGTGGGTGTTCCTGTATTGAAGTCTTAAATCATGTTCTTTAATCTTCATCATCAAGCCAACCACATTTAGCTCTTTGATATTAATTATTCATTTCCTTTCTCAACCAAATTGTGATCAACTTCTTCTTAGAATATATATTTAGCCTAGTTACAAGTCAATTGAAAATGATCAGTTCTTCACCCTCTTTTTCCACCAAAACAGATCTGTTCCAGTAAGATTGCCATATCTCATTGTCTTCTCAAAAACCCTCACCCACCAGGAGCTCAAAAGTTTTTAAAAATAATTTTAATTATGTGAAGCATGTTGTGATTCTGTACTGACTGTTGTGCTGTTGTGATCTTGTAACCCCCTCTGGGACTTGCCAGGGGTTTCCTCAACTGGGGGATTATCTTCAGCCTCCGCACTTTTGTACGTTCCCCAGTTAGCAATCTATTATCTCAATCACAGCATGTTCTGTGTAAGTCTTCCTTGTCACCAAACTGTATGGCCATACGTTATGGTGACAAGATGCCAGCTGTGGGAAGAGGGGTTTCCTCAAATTGCAAAGGCAAAAACTCAACACAATAGCCTTGGCAGATTTGAAGACAGGCTTTGGGGAGAGTAGCAGCAGGAGTGTCTAATCTTCTGAGGAGGGAAAAGAGAGGATTGGCTTGCAGAGGATATTTGGCTGGCCTTCCAAGCTCTAGTGTATGTGTTTGAGAGATCCACCTACCAACTCAGCCAAACCAAGGTTTTCTTTTGAGCTTCCCCACTTCAGTAATATCATGAATCACTAAGCTTCCATGATTGGGGTTGTCAGGAGTAGTTGAACCTGTTGATGCTGAATGGTGTCTTGTGGATGCTTGTTCTCACAGTTCTAATGGACTTGTATTGAGAAATTGATGGAGTCTCACTAGCAAGGCTTTTATCCATATTATCAATGCAATCATAACATAAAAAAAGAATATCAAGGTCATAGAATATGAGTTATGATCATTTCAAGACAAAACATAAGTCCTTGAGCATGAATCACATCATTTTCATTATGATCTTTCACAGTCTTTTGGAATTCAAATATAATTTCAAGATAAAATTGGATGAGCAAAAGATATATAAGATTTTTTTAGCATGTGAAATGAAGATCTGACATATCCATATTGGAAGGTTGACTTGGGCAATAAATCTGGTTGATTGTTGAGCTGGAAATCAACACAAGTTAAAACAAACTTCATCCTGAGCTATCCTTTATCATTTACAATGATTGGTGGTAGCCAATTGGATCCACAGTCATAACTTTGGGGGTTTGGGAGCCTTTGTTGATCAGAAGAAATCACAGATTATCTTGTAGCCCGAAACATTATTGCGTGATCAGTAGGCTCAAGTCAGGTTGAGAGAGCTACTTCCCATTAGAGATAGTAGAGATGTATCTCCTTCATGCTGGGAAACTTCTGGCGATGACACATCTGATCAGTCTGACCTACAATTTACTTCTTTGTTGAGGCTCTCATTAATCAAGCAGCTGTTTCAAGCCCAAGGCATCATCTGACCAGAACAAGGCCAAGATTTTGAGCTGAATTCATGATCCAACGAGAGAAGAGTGGGCTGAATAAATCCACAGGCCTTATGCCCCCCAATAAAAAGGAGGCTGGATTAAGCAACATCATGCGTCCACAGATTTTGAACGCAGAGAGAAATGGAGGGCGCCAAGTCTCGATCAATCTCCGCACCGCGTCGCCCAGGCACGAGACAACTGGCTGGAATGATGCCCTGAAGCTCGGCTCAGCCGGATCGACTGGCAGCCGTTACTTGTCTCCCGGTGGTGATCAGCTAGATCGAGTGGATGTACCCACCAATCAACTCCCAGGTGATCTTAATTTCAAAAGTTCCTCTTCACTTGTGCAAGCATCAAAACATATCCTGTCGAGTCTTTTTATATGCAAGTTCTTTTTTTTTTATAAATTTGTTGGTTGCGGTGCATATAATTATCATCATCATCAACTCCCTTGACTACATCCCTGAATATATCATTCCCGTCGCAAGTACGGCATCAACAGCACAAGTGTCTACTTCGAATCTTCTCCCCCGTCGTTAATTACCAACGCTACTTTCCCCTCCATCAATTTAACCCCCCCCTTCCTCCTTTGAAACACACTTCCGAGACTCGGCTTGTGGTTCGAAATTTTCTTCCGGAGATCGAGCCATCTACAAATCTCCCTCTCCTCGATTCCTTGGAAATCGAAACTCCCATCCCCCCCGGATGCTTCAAAATCCACGAGCACCCCTCACCCTGTTTATATTTTGTTTTTGTTTTTTAAACCAATTCTGTGTTTGCTACCATTTTTCCTGCTGGCATTTTCATATTCCACTCCTTATCCTCAAGAAAGTATTGGATTTCCCAGCGGGTTACCCAGCAAGTTCCTTCCTCTGGAGCTTTCAGGTTAGTCTCTTCACTCCGACGGAGGTGTCAAACTCGTCAATTCACTCCCCGCTGGAGAGCTCTGGAGAGTGTAAAATTGCATGTTCACTTCCTGAGCTGACATTTTGCTCTCATCCGAACTGCAATCATCGAAATAACTCTCACTACATCTTGCACCGGTCCTTCTTTCACAATCTCACATCAGCTGTTCCCAATCCCTGAACCAAGCAACTTTTTTTTTCTCTCCCGCTTTTGGTCGCTGCCTAGTGCATCCTGAGTTATCTATCACCTTTCGTCTCCATAAAAATTTCAGCACCTAGCGATTCTTGAGATAGGATCCATTGCAAACGACCATTTGAAAGCCTGACGACCAGTGTGTTTCAGACGAACTATCATTAGCACAACAAGACCTATCAAATTAACCCAACCAATCCAGGCAAGATTAGTTAACAACCCCCCCAAAAAACAAAAAAGAACTAGTCACGAAGATCAACAAAAAGATGATGGAAGACGAACACAACACATGTCAAGATGAAGACCAGGTGCGGTCGGCGAGTAGCACCAGTGGGGACGACGACAACCAGAGCGTTTGCACCACAAGCACCAGCATCGACTCCGTCCTGCTCGCAAGCACCGGCCACAAACTCCTCCCCCGATTCGCCATGCGTCCCAAGGCCAAAACCGTAAGCGTCTCTCCTTTATTTTTTCTGTGGATAAGTCAGAGATGTGAAAACTGCGCACGAGACTCGATCCCTCTTAATCTTGGAGGTCTATTGTCCCATACAAAGATCCCTTTGGATGGCACACCATGTCAGGTGCTGAATGAAAGTCCAATCCCAGCTGCTCTTGAACAGCCATTGCTCCCTGTCCGTCTTCTCTTCAAATAGCAAATATACATTCTTGCTACGATGAGCGTTCCTATCTTTCGCTGAGCACGTTGAGCTCTTTGACAGACGACTTTTGTCAAAGGGCGAACTGCTCTCGCCTTTGTATGCACTTATCCCTAAATCCCTGGCCATACACATGGGACATGCACCACTCACCTTTCACCAGCCAACACCACTACAGTCCACCATCTGTGGAAGTCACCAAACTTCTACTGCAAAATTAAACAGTTGAAGCATTTTAATCCTTGGGTCATTTTGAAGAAACAAAAAACTATCTGCATCGCTGGTTAACCTTTCCCATGACTCTTACAGCAGTTGGCAATCTTGAACTTTGGTGTGTGGTGCCTTTCCACCGTTCCACCCCCGGTCCTTGTGGCCCCAGTGGACCGTGTTGCTCTTTCATCGCGTGTGATCGAGGACTTTTTTCAGAAAAAATATTTATTTTATCAAAAAGACAGAAAACCGAACACTGACAATTAATTCCTCATCACATCAAAAACAAAAAAAAATCCATCATCACATCGGACGCACAATCTCGTCGAACTCAACATCCACTCCAGTTAATCCCGGGAAGGCTGCAGCAGAAGCTACAAATGAATAGCCATCGTCCTACCCAGAGTCTCTCAGCCGTCTCAGCCGTCCCCGCCCCATCATTCGCCGACCGACCCTTCCCCGCTCATGCCGGTAACTCCGTCGTCACATCTACCTACAAACCCCCTACTATCAGCGCCAGAGAAACCACTGAATTCGAGGACGTCCAGGTACGTATCTTGACCATAATGTTGTCTTGTCATATCACTACTTATACCGCGTTTGTGTCGACTTCCGGTAGGCTCGGACATTTTGCAAATGGTCAGTGATCCCTCCTGTTTGTAGTCTGTTACAAAGTGTTCACTCATATACATCTTCCGAATAGGCTCAATGCTAAGCTGGATGTCCGCAAGGTGCCCCCGATGTCGAACCTGAGTCAAGATCTTTCGGATGGCACTAATCTTATCCAACTTATGGTCAGCACCCACCTCTGTCATGAATGAATCGCAAATCATCTTCGCATTCTAGCTGGTGAATCATGGAGACAGAAATAGCTAAATATCCGCTGTGTATGTTTTTAATCTCACAGGAAATCATGGGTGATGCCTCGCTAGGACGCTACAATCGGACACCCCGGATGCGCGTCCAGAAGGCTGAAAACGTCAACAAGGCCCTCCAGTTCATTCAAAGCCGGGGCGTCACTCTAACTAACATTGGCCCTGAAGGTGCTCCCTCTCCCTCTCCTTGAAGATCCTGCACTCAATCAACTCATCCATTTCCCCTTTTACCAACGTCTGCAGATGTCATCGATGGGAATCTCAAGCTGATACTCGGGCTCATTTGGACCCTGATTCGTTGAGTCCTTCATCCCTCTCTCCTTCGTGTTTTTTATTTGTTTTTTTGGAGGGGAGGCTTGACTAACATCTGGCCATACATCGATCAGTGCGGTTTACTATTGCTGATATCAGCGAAGAGGGCGTTAATGCTAAAGAAGGTGATAATCCGACTGTTTTGGTCTCTGGTATCTTTGATCATTTTCATTAATCCTTGCCTGTAACTTTCCATAGGTCTGTTGCTATGGTGTCAGCGCAAGACACGCGGATATGAAGCGGTCGATGTTCAAGATTTTAGTTACAGCTGGCAAGATGGTCTGGCACTGTATGTTTCATCTTTCCTCTATAGCCAATTTGGTGATGCGTAATGACTCAATGTTTTGTTATTTTTTTTTCTCACAGATGTGCTCTTATACATCACCATCGGCCGGATCTAATCGAATGGGACAGTCTACCTCGGGGAGATCGGCATGCTTGTACCCAAATTGCCTTTGATATCGCTGCTACCAGCTTAGGTATACCCGTGCGACCTCGATTATTTTCTCAGTCCATCTATTATCTATGATCTCTCCAGCCCTGCTGACTCCTATTCGTCCTTTTAGCAACTGCTTGAAATATCCGATCTTTGTGATGCCACTAAACCCGATGAACGATCCGTGATGACTTACATTGCTCAGTATTTCCATGCTTTTTCATCCATGGGTAATTCACTTCTTCACCTACATTATCAGATATTGCTTTGTTGAACAACGAACTGATAAATGCGACTTATTCCTCCAGATAAAACGGAAGTAGAGGCGCGCCGTGTGGCAAATTTTGTGGAGAATCTGAAATCGATATGGACTTCGATGAACGACTACGAGCGACGAGTAACTGAGCTCATGGACGAGATCAGACAGACGATTGCCACCCGGCTCACGACCACTCTGCCATCGACATACCCGCTCATCAAAGAACTTGCCGCCGACTTTCAAAAGTATAAACAAACTACCAAAAGGGACTGGGTCGCTCAGAAAAACGAGGTTGCTGGTCTTCTGGGTAATATCGTCACTAAACTTCGCACCTATAACCTCAGAACTTACGTCCCGCCAGATGGACTCAAGCTGACCGTGAGTTGTGTGCACTCCATTCTATCAGGAAGAAAACATCACTAATACATATTTTTTTCTCCATAACTAGGATCTGGAAACATTCTGGAAAGAATTGCTGGTCACGGAAGCCAAGCGATCAAGATCTATCAATGCGAGCATCCAAGAGTCTGTTTCTTTGCCTTTTCTATCCTCATTCTTATTAACCACAATCTGGATTCTTTTCGCTGAGACTGTTTTATCTTGTCAACAGAATCAAAGAAGGCTTGCGAGTGCGATTTGCGGATTTGGCCAATGCTTTTGAGCACCGGCTTCACGACTACGCCTTAGAGTTGGCAGCATTGACAGGGCCACTCGACGTGAGTAGTTTTTTGCCTGCGTATGTCGCGATTGCCAGTTACAAAGTCTATTGCTTCCCGCTTCAAAATGACAATAGGATCAATTAGCCCGAGCCAAAGAAATTCAAACCATCCTTGGGGAGGAGCTCTCGGCCTCTTTGTCACGCGTAAGGCAGGCCGAGCAGGACTGTCTCGAGGCCAACGTTGAAGAGAACGATTATACCATCTACACGGCTGACGATCTCGAGTTCGAGACGGAGGAAGTGCGTAAATCGGCCGCCCGAAAGATCGCGTTCGTCGAGAATCAAGTTGAGCTCTTTTACCCCTTTTCATCATAACCAGGGCTTTTGGCTCGAAAGGCATATTCTTACGCGACTGACTCGCTTTTTTTTGGGGGGGACTTTCAGATCATTTCGGCAGGTATGACTAAGTTAACACCGGCTCAGATCGAAGAGTTCGAAACGACTTTCCGGTACTTTGACAAGGATGAGGAAAACAAATTAGGTCTTCCTGGCTTCAGTGCCGCCCTTGCTAGTTTAGGGATAGTATACTCGGTACGATTGTTATTTTTCTTTTTACATATACCTACGGACGTTAGTAAAGCAGTAGACTAACTTTTAATTGGTGTGGTCTTTCATCAGGACTCGGATACCGAACACATCCACCACCAGATCGCTGGCAGAGACGGAATGGTGACCTTTGAAGCCTTTGTGGGCTTCCTCGTGCAGATCACCGAAGACACAACGTCGCCGGACCAAGTACGGGAATCCTTCCGGGGGATTGCTGGCGAAAAGGTATGTTGTCTCCCTGCTGGTGGTTGGCAGATGAATATGTGTGGACTGACTGATCTTGTTTTTGTACCTTGGGTAGCCGTTTCTGACCGAGCTGGATTTGAGACACGCGCTTGTACCACAAGCGGCGATCGACTATCTGCTGGAAGCCATGCCCCCGTTTGCCGGCACGACCTCGGAGGGCCAGAAGTACGGTTCCCCCGACCCTTCCGCTTCTCCATCTACTGTCGATCCACTGAATCCCTCCACCTCCTCTCCTCCACCCCTCACGTTCGATTACGAACTCTTCTTGTCTCAGCTCTTCGAATTTGACTAACCTCTCCCCCCTCTCTTTCTTTTGTTGTGTCCTTGTTTTCTTGCTTTCTTTTCCCCTCCAATGGGGCCTGCTATACTTGCAAACACATACAAATAAACATTTTTTTTCAAATTATAATGTGGGCCTTCGATGCTTCCTTTACTGCTCATTACACGTACACTTCGTTTTTGTGTGTATGCACACACCTTCACTTCGTTGTGTGTTTGGTGAGAATAATGCGCCAGAAAGGAAATGATTGCTCTTTGTATGGCTCGGCTTATCTGCAGTGGGTCCACAGGTAGAATTCTTGAGTGAATGACTGTTGTGCGGAAGAATTACATATTAGTTTTTGAGGCGGAGGAATTAGGCTAAGCTGGTGGGGGTGGTGTGACTCAGATCATCGCGCATAGATTCGAATACATTTGGCCATTTCCCATTGGCAACCACATTCAACGAGACTATGAGTCACAACCAGCACGAACCAACGACAACTCGGCATCCGAACAGGAACCGAGTATCGATACATCTGCCGATCAACGGTAGCACCGGTGGCAGCAGTAGCAGCAAGGTGCAGACACCGCCGGCCTCGGCGGTCGCGCCCCACCTCCATCGGGCCTCGCTCTCCTCCACCCCCATCCCTACCCCGCACCATCGCAACCCCGTCTTCGCCCAACACACCCCGCAAGGCTCCTTACATCTACCCTCCTCTACCACTCGCTTCGGGGGGCTCTCCGCTAAACAGGTCGATAAAGTTGAGTCTCTTCACCACTCCCCTCTTTTTACCTCCTTTCATCCCGCCCTCCCCCCGCTTCTGATCCCTTCCTACAGATCTCCTCCGCTATCGCTAGCGTCCGTGACCATACTATTCCCAATTCTAGGTCTCATGTTGATAAGCCTCGCCCCGATCACCAATCCAAACATCCTTCTACTCGCAGGAAACATCAAACAGGTACACCACCCATGCCCCTCCGCTCTCATAACAGAAAAATTCCTTTCTATTTTATTTACACCCATGCATGATATTTATTATACAAACATGGCCAATATCATCCACTAAAGAAAAAAAAAGAGGTTACCAAAGCTTGTTGAACACATGATGAACGTGGGTGATTGATGATGAACTCGCCAACAAAGAAAACTCCTTTTTTTATTTTGATCAAAGCAGTTGCCAAATCGCTATCCTCGTTTTCGCACGCGCCATTGAACTCGAGATTGCCTGCGCTGACACCACGAAAAGCGAGTCACCGAACTAGCCAGCATCCACTTGGGAAACCGACGAGCGAGGAAGAGAATGAGGAGGGGTCGTCGGACTCGATGGATGGCGAGCAGACGGGAGAGTTCCTCAACAAGCTGCGACTGGACGACCCGCCCTCCCGACCCTCCTCCTCATCCAACAATAACAATAACCACAAGAAACCCAGCACCAAAAATCAGCCACAAAAGCAGAAAGAACAACTGAAAAAAATCTTGGAATTTCGTGGCCCTGAAAACCACTCCCTTTTTTTCCCACACGGGGGCGCTGGATCGGGGATCGAGTACCAGGAACTCGTCATCATCGAAGACCTCTTCTTCATCCTCTTCGGTATCGAAGGCTCCTTCATCGAATATCACCATAGCTTCTCGCCCGATGACCCCTTCGAAAGACTCCAGGGCGCGCGCTTTTCTATTGACAATGATTTGGGTCTGTCCCCCTTTTTCTCCCTTCTTTTTTGTGACTAACTTGCTGGTCTATGTCCATTTCTTTTTGTCCGAGATATTTGATAGACACGTGTCAACCTCTCTGCCTTCTTACCATGCAGAAAGGAGACAACGCATTGTTATCGCAGAGCTGATATTTGAATCCGGATTTTTGGACCGATTTAGATCCATCTTTACGAGAAATTGTCGAGCGTATCCTCCCATTGGCGACCTATTACACCTCGATCGATGCCTTCGTGGCAGCGCATAGTCACTTAGATTGCGGGCTAGTAAACCATGCCTTATGTGCCTCGATCCGAGACATTCTCAAGGTCTGTCGCGATTGGAATGCTTCATGTGCGCTTTCTATGAGCTGATCTCCCGGGTTTCTTCTTGTCGTAGGATTACATGACGCTAGTGGTACAACTGGAAGACCAATTTAACCGCTCTCCCGATTTTACCCTTCAGCGGTTTTGGTTCTACGTGCATGACATGTTGCATACCTTGAAACTACTGTATTCATTCACCACTGAACTGGTATGTCTCTACTCACCGGACTTGCTGTCATCATCATCGGACGTGGGCGGGGATGGGGACGGAACGGAGGAGGATGATTGGGAACAGGATCCGGGGCTCAAGGCGGTGTTGAAAGAGTACGACCCCGATCGGCGGCGCCAGACGAGCCGGCAGCAGCGAGTCGGCTATAGTAGTGGCGGTGGGGGTACGAGCTGTGGGGTCGCGGAGGGTGCCATGGTCAAAGGTGGGGAGGTCTTGGCGATCCTGGAGGAGCGGGTGATGCGTTCGCTGGGCGACCCGATCGCCTTGAAGCTCTACTCTGATCTGCTCCTCAAAGCTTCCCAGCCCTACTGTAAGATGCTGATCCAATGGGTTGCCAAGGGTATCTTGGATGACCCCTACGAAGAGTTCATCATCAAGGAGAGCAAGTCCATCACCCGTGGCTCGCTCGATGAAGACTTCACCGATGAGTATTGGGAGCGCAAGTATGTTCTTCGCAACCGGGCCTCCGCTGTTGGCGCTGGCGGGACCGATGCCCATCCACCGGTCAATCAAGGGTCTACCGACGACGGTGGTACTAAAAGACAAGATGGGCGGTGGTCGCAGGCAGGGAAAGCCCCGTGGCGGCGTGAGAAAGGCGTGTGGGGTGGTGCGGTGCTACCGCGGTTCCTGGAAGTGTGGGAGGTGAAGATATTGCTGGCGGGCAAGTATGTAAACGTGATTCGAGAGTGCGGGGTGAAAGGACGGACGGACGAGTTTGAGGTTCACCTGGAAGAAGCGGCCAACTTGCAGGGCACGTCGGGACTAATCAAGATGAACGACGACTGGTTTTACGGACTGATCGACCGGGCCTACGTCTCCGCCAACCGGTCGCTATTGGAGCTCTTGATGAAATCGGAAGACCTACTGGGCCGATTACGCTCGCTCAAGCACCACTTCTTCCTCTCCCAGGGGGACAGCTTTACCACCTTCCTCGACTCGGCCTCCTACGAGCTGGGCAAGAAACTCCGACACGTCAACGTCTCACGGCTTCAGAACCAATTCGACCTGGCCATCCGGAACCCTAGTAGTTCCAGCTCCAGCGATCCCTACAAAGAGGACGTCAAGGTGACGATGGCGAGCACCAGTCTGACAGACTGGCTCCTGAGGATCGTCGGCGTCACTGGTCTGATAGGCGGGAGCTTCGGTAGTGGCGGCATGTATGGCGTGGGCAGTGGCGCGAGTGGTATCAGTGGCGGTGGTGGGGTCGAGGGCGTTGCGGGAAGCGTCGAGAACGCTGAGGCTATGGATACAATCGGCACTGGATTGGCTGAGCTTGCAGCTGGTGAGGGAGGTGGTGGTGGTGGTAGTTCGACTGGAGGAGGAGCAGAAGCTAATAACAAGAAAGAAGGCCTCAATGGTTAGTTTTTTTTTTTTGTGAAACAAGAAAAGAGGACGGGGGCTGATGTTCCGTGTTGATGGGAGGGTTTGTAGGGATTGATGCCTTGCAACTTGATTACATGGTCCGGTTCCCTCTGTCGTTGGTGATTTCACGCAAGACGATCCTACGCTACCAGCTAATTTTCCGATATCTGCTGCACCTGAAGCACCTAGAGCAAAGTCTGACGATCTCGTGGACGGAGCACGTGAAGTCCACGGCCTGGAAATCCTCCTCCAAGGTGCATCCAAGGCTAGAGTCGTGGAAGCGAAGGATCTTTAACCTGCGCGCTAAGATGCTCAGCTTTGTTCAGTCCCTCTATAATTTTATCTGCTTCGAGGTCCTCGAGAAAAACTACCGTAAACTCGAGTTTAGACTCGCTAATAAGGTCGATACCGTTGACGGTCTCCTCAGAGAACATCGCGACTTCTTGGATACTTGTTTGAAGGAATGTATGTTGACTAATTCTAAATTGTTAAAGGTATATATATATACATACATACATCCATACATCCCATTTCCTCATTATCCCAAAAGTTTATTGATCAGCTTGTCAACTTTTCGTGATGGGATCTAGATCCATCAAAAGTTGACCACGGCATGCTCTATGTTTGCCTCCTACACCTCGCACTTTACCAAGTCGGCGCACAGCTTCAATGTGGCGTTCCAGGACGGAAAGATGTTCCAAGAGGGCGCACAGAACCACGATGATGAGCAAGACGAACATGACGATGAGGACCAAGAGGAAGAAGATAAAGATGAAGATGATGCTAATGACCAGAAGAAGAATAATAACAAGAAGGTGAAGAAGTCGTCGACGGGGTATGGACAGGGGTCTAGACATGGTGGCAAGCCGACGAATCAGGAAATCTTCGACAAGTTTTTGCTCGCCGAAAACGCGCTCAAGAAGTTCGAGCAGAACTTTAACCATCATTCGCAGGTCCATGTGGATATGGTCACCGTTAAGTCCCCCCCTCTCATACAGTCTTTTAAACTTGCTGGGTGTGTTGGCTCACTCGGATCTCCCTGTTTCTCTTCTCTTTTCCTGCTTCCGTTCTTCTTCCACATCCTCTCTCCCAGTACTTCGCCTCCTCCGAAAACATCGCTTGTCTGTCCTCATCCCTCCTTTTATCCCTCTCTTCCCCCCGCCAGTTTTTTTTGCTGACTTATTATTTCCTTCCTTCTTTTTTTATGCTGTTTAGTGTTGGCGTTGGCCGTGCGGTTGACTTCCGTCAAGGCTTTGCCCCTCTCTTCTCATTGATTTCCGGGCCCCGCTGTTTTCTTGCTTTTATGTCGCTCAATTCTCTCTCTCTCTCTCTCTGTATGTGTGTGTGTGTGTGTTTTGACTTGCGCTTCCGTACGTTTATCGTCATCTTGTTGTGTGTTTATTTTTCGTGGTGGAAATAATATCTCCTGAGATGGTTTGTGCGTGTGTGTTACTGTGGATGACCCGGATGCTGGTGGTCACATTTTCTCTCTCTCTCTCTCTCTCTCTCACGAGATCGATCCATGGTAAGGTTGTCGGCGCCATGTTTGAAAAAGGGCGCGCCGCCATCACACCCCCTCCAAGGGTCGCGCCTTTTGACAGGCGCATTGGCGGCGCGCCTGGGCGCGATTTTTTTTTCGCAGACAAGTTTTTCGGATTGCAATAATTTTTTGAATGAAGTCATGTATGAACGAGTCGCTGTGTACAGACCTACAGCCTCCTACAAGTCGAGATTGTGTGATACAAGAATAAGACAGCAAGAAAAGCGAGGTATGAACATAATTGTGTTCAAGGGACCCATAGTTCCTCTGGATTCCAGTTGGTCTTCGCTTCGTTCGACTCATCGGCCCCGTCGAGTTCGATTATTTCGTCGATGGACTGTTGAGGGGCTTTCTCCTCCCACAAGTCAAAATCAAACAGTGTATCGATGAATGCATTTTCCCTTGAGTTGATGATGTCGTGTTGTTCCTCGGTAAAGATGCCGTCTTCGAAAGCATCTAGCTCGGCTGGTGTGAGGAATGAATCGTATGCGTGCATGTTATCATATTCTGAGTCATCTCGAGTGGGTGCCTTCTTCTTCCTGGATTTGCGTGGGCCCAATAATGGGTCGCCTTGAACTAAATGAAGCCTTTTTTGAGACAGCAACACGACGATAGGTGGGGTGAAGGAAAAAAGAAACGATGGAGAACTCTTCGATACAATGCCTCTTGAAGGGCTCGAATCTTGAGTAAACTTCAACTTCATTGATAGCTTTGTAGGCATCAAGAAGGTTTCTCAAGATATCAGCAAGAGTATCCAACTGGTACTCTTGGAAGTAAGGGTTCTTGAGGTAGGTGAAACATTGGAGCTGACAAGTGACTTGAGGAGTAGTTCGTGAAGATGATGGGTCTTTTCAGTTGTCCAAGGCCAAAAAAAGGCTCTGCTGATTCAGTTAGGTGAGATTTTTTGTTTCTTCCAACAGAGACAGATAGATGACCTGGTGCTCATCATATGATCCCATTGTGTCCTGGCTTGTAGAATCTGCCTTCAACGCATTTGAGAGATAGGATGACTTCTCTTCCGGAGGGATGTTTGGACATGAAGCCTTTATGCAAGAGAAAAGAAGGTGTGGCTTTCCTTGATTGAAGACTTTTTGACAGTTTACACTTGGCTTGTTGTCTTCTTGAGTCATCCTTTTGTATATCAGACTGTTGTAATTACACAGACTTGTCTCACTTGCCTTTCACAAACTCAGAATGACTTGTTTCAACCCCTTTCATGTTCATCTCCGGGGAAAAACAAAATCAATCACGAACATCAACAATCATCAACTCATCAACACTTAACTTAACCTCTACTCTTTCCTGATCTCAACATCCTCTATCTCCATCTTACCTGATCTTAACCCCTCATTTCTCATTTCTTTCTTCCTTATTTCTTCTTCTCTCTCTTTGCTCTAAATCTACCTGATCCTTTGTCCTTGTCTGGTGAGACTACTCATATCTTCAACTCTATCTAAAATTACAACCACTACTTCATTCTCCTTCCTCAGTCCCTTAAGTCCTCTCACCACTTATTCATACCTGTCAATCTCTTTAACACTCAGTCCTGAATACCCAAATGTTTGTTCTCTATTTCTATTTCTTTATTTCTCTTTCTTTCTGATTGATTTCTAACTTGTGTTGTTCTCAGACCTTCCTGGCTCCAGATTGTAATCAAATTCTTTAAATCATATATTTTACACAGACATCATGAATCCATTCCAACAAGGTCCATGAATCTTGGATGGCTTGATCCATTCATGATTATCCACTTGTGAGTGGTTTTGTGTTGGTGGCATTGATAAAGTAAAGAAATAAAAGATAATTGATGATTGAGTCACTTAAAAGTTGCAACTTCACTCATCAGCCTTGTTCACCCAAAGTCACAAGCAGCACGCATCAACTCTTCTTGCTGCAGTCATCTGCCACCTGCCAGGCTGTCATGCTTGGCACACTCTCAGGCTCTCCCAACATTCCTTCACAGCCTTTCATGTCATCCTGTGACTTCTCACAATGAAAATTAAAAAAACATAGTTACAAGGTGCATGCTCCCCCTTTTTCAGGAAAAAGTACGCGCCTGGGTGCAAGGGTGCGGGGCGGGTGCACTTTGGCGCACAGTTGGGGGTGTCACTGACAACCTTAATCCATGGGTTCATTGCACTTGTTAATTTCCAATGGCTGTTAATGGGTGTGCTAACTAGCATCTAACAATGAAGAATGTGGTCAAAAGTCCCTCTATATTGCCACATCCATGCAGGAGAAGATGAAGCCCACGAGACTCCACAAATGAAGTTTGCACAACCCACAACACCCCTCAAACTCCACACCATGAAAACAAGAGACTTGAAAAGAGAGAAAAAAGAAAAAGAAGAAAATCAACAAAAACAAAAACAAAAAAAAACAAGAAAAAAAAAGAGAGAGAGAGAGCAGTGAGACAAAAGCAGACAATCTGTTTTTTTTTTGTGGTAAAATTCAAGAGACAGATAGGAATAGATAAATCAAAAGGATATTCAAAACAGAGATTGAAATGAAAAAAATAAAATTAAGAAACATTTGAATCAGAGACAGTGGGAGAAACAAAAAGAGAATTGATGAGATAACGGTGTTGCTGGGCGCCAAGAGGTTTTGTCAAGAAATTCACAATGTTGTCTTTGGTTGATACCCATGCCAAATCAATTTTATGAGTCCAAACTGAATCATTGAGAAAGAAAAAAATTGTGTTGAACACTGTGGAGTCTTGATAGGCAGGGGGGTAGCTGCAGGCCTCAGCAGTAGCTGCCGCTGACGGCATGATACACGCGGAAGCTGAGGCAGACCAAATTAAACAAAGGAAAGTATCTTCAGGAATTTTGTTTGGCTGAGCGGGTTGACTTTTGCTTTTGTAAGCCAGAATAAGCCAACTTTTGTTAGCGGCGGAGAGAGTGCGGGCAGGGAGTAAAAGGGGG
>LAVV01013506.1:4581-14985 GCA_001263375.1 Puccinia sorghi
AACTGGGGGATGTACAAAGTTGCGGAGGCTGAAGATCATCCCCCAGTTGGGGAACCCCCTGACAAGTCCCAGAGGGGGTTACAAGTTCATAACACTCACCTTACTGGATTCATCAGTCAGACTGTTCTCAACTTCTTTTTCACTTGCATCAGATTTATCAACATGCTCATCCTGAAGTATAAAAGATATTCCCAAAAAAATGAATGAATAAGTCACCTCAAATTGATATTCAGAAGTGGTCAAAGTACACATGGAATCACTTTTTCTTTCCATTTTGCTGCTTCAAATCTCATTTCCAGCAGGCTCAGAAGTGGACAATTTTGTGGGTTTTTTTTTTCAGCTTGGGAATGAACCTTGAACCAAAGGTATACAAATTCTCAAGCTCCCACAAAATGTTGTATGGCATGATAATGCGGAAACATACTTTCAAGATCATCATTGATTTTGCTGATTACCGCATTTCAAGCTTCACCGTTCAATCCAAAACGCATTGAGATGGATTTGGTGTGGACTTTTTTATAACTTTCTTTTTAGGTGTTGAATCATCATGTTATATTACAGGTTTCTAGGTTGATCTTTGAGACATATTTATTTCAAATATTGATAGCCTTCACCTCAAAGCCATTCAGTATACCTTTGGCTGGATTTCACATGGTAGGAGGCCTCCCAGTCTCAAAGAGGTTTTTGTAATTCTGTTTGATCTTGATCCATTCAATGATTATAAGGTAATCATCTTTATATAAGTGATTGGTGGTTTTTTAAGCAGTTTTTTCTGCAGTGGAATCATTACCTCTGGATTTCATGAACTTTTGTCGGATGGCTGGACTCTTAGGGATTGCTTTCTTGGGAATTAGGGTTGCTTTCTGGGATGCTGATTGTTACTGATTGGATTTATGTTTTGGAGGAATGATTCTGGAAAGTGCAAGAAGTGATTATGAGTTTAATACTGTCTTGGGATGAAACTGATAAGTGGCATACCTAGCTGGAAATAAATTGGTTCAAAAAGGAAGGGAGGAGGGAATAGGATTGAATTGTGGAAGTGGTTAAAAAGGGATGGGAGTAGGGGATAGGATTGAATCATGGAAGGCTATTTGAATCTGAGACTGAGATATCTCAGAATTTCTGTTTTTTAGGGAATAAAATGTGGTTTTAAATGTTATACTTGATTTGAGGGAAATAAACACAGATTTGATTTTTTTTTCCCCATGGTTGTGAAAAGTGTGGATTAGATAATTCTGGATTTTGTAATACCTTGTACCCCCTAATAAGAAATTTCAGTGATTAGATGGGAATGGTATGACTTTTGGAATCAAACTCTACACACCTTTTGTTGTTATTTTTGTGTTGGGCAACAAGCTGACAGGATTCATGCCAGTCAATTGCACACCCATTTCAAATCCCAATATTAGGTTCAAGTGATTCACAGATGGATCCGTGAGTTCTGATGGCCTGCAGCTTTCCGCAGAACATGGTTATACATACAGGTGTCCAGTCTTAATTCGATACAAGGGAGAGTGGGAATAATTCATCTGGTGCCTCAATTTTACACTGCTGCTGCGGCCACGATGACAGCGGCAGCTGGTAGACAACTGAAAATTGCGTCTGACATAGTCTCAACAGGTCCACGATCAGAGCAAGATGATACGGCGTGCCGTTAGAAGGAAAAAATTGACACCTCACCGGCAGAGATGCCGGCCGATATTATTGCTTGGGGGGTGTTGGACGAGTCAGAGAAACTTAAATATTTTTGATAGGTACAGGGATATAATGATGAGCCATCAACCGTCTCCCTTAAGACGTCAGGACAAAGAATAGTGCGGTGGGGAAAATAAAAGTGAGCTATCCGCCAGGTTGAAACTTGATCCGCATATAGACTACACTCCACTTGCACCCAGTTGAATCGGCCCAAACGTCAGGTTAAACATGGTAAAGGAGTCGATAATTTTTACTTCGGCATGTTGTGGTGAAATCAATTTCAAGAATAATCTTGTTGGAACTATCTTTGTGGAGGTCTGCAGAAGTATTGAAAAGGGAATCTTACTACAATGTGCTATATATAAGCGAATCGCTCGTCTGGAAACTCGTGCCATGGCTTTGATGCTAGTCATCACTCATGGGTTAAGAGTATCGTCCTTCATGTCTTGGCTCGAAGTAGCATCAAGTCTCAAGAGCAAGAGGGGAAAAAAGCAATGAAACATCGGAGCAGGAAAAAGCAGTGCCTTTGGAATCCTCGAACAATCATCAATTTCATGAGGCAATCAGACATGAGAAAAAGATCCGCCTCCACCCAAATATATATATATATATATATATATTTCTCATTTCTTGATCTGTGTGAGTATGCAGTGAGGATGATTCATTGTGCGCTGGGGTGATGAACGAGTGTTTCCTGGTCAACTCCTTGTTCTTGTTTTTCGCGACCTGATGCCACTCCGTTCGAACGCATTGCCTGCCTCCCCCCCTGCTTTTTTTTTTTTGTAACCAAGCAACGAGAGATCGGAGACAGAGAAAGAAAGGAGCTCAAGGAGGCCCGGTGTAAGGAAAATCGAAGAAAACCCACACACATACACACATACACACATACACAGATCAGAGAATGATGGTTTGATTACATGAATAAATACTTGCTGTAAAAAGCTGGCGCGTTGACTCTAACCAAATCTTTTTTTCTCTCCCTCCGCCATCCCCTTTTCTCCAGCGCCCATTATGATTCGCAAATACACATGTATACAAGATTTAGAACATGTACATGTTTATCTATCTTTGCGTTTACACGGTTCCGGAGGTTATTCTCCAAAAAAAGGGGGAGGGTGGGAAAAAGGAGAGGGAGGTGAATGATGCGCTTCCGTGTTCTTGTTCTTGTTATTTATCATCTTTGGTTATCCCTGTGTCTGCATTGCCTCCTTGTCACCCCACTCCTGAGGGAGAACAATGGCGAATAATGAGGGGGGAGCATCACAGGCTGGACGAGACTTTTCAATGACTTGATGGAGCCAGGCCAAGCATGATTCTCGGGCTTGGGGAGAATTGTGTTCAAGTACTAGATTTTTTTTTTTCGTCGAAAGTTTCGTCGTCGATCAAGATAAGTCGAAGTCACGTGAGTTTCACCGGCCCAAGTGGGTGGACACTGCTTAACCGGTGATCAAGATCAGGGACTTGAAGGCAGGAATATAGAGTCTTGCGGTAGAAAGGAAAGGGAGTGATAAAGTATTTGATCTCACGACGGGCGTGCCGGGCTAGCTGACGACGATGCGGGTGTGCGTGCAGCTGTGGGGATAATTCTGTTTCTTTCGCCGGCGATGCTTCAGCAGTGCAGCTGATATTTATGTATTCATGCAATCAGGAGGCGGCTACGGCAAGTTGAGACAGCGGAGGAGTTGTCGGCTTCCTTTTTTTTTTCCCCTCTCCTCTGCTTCATCAACCCATGTGCCATCATCATAAGGATGGGGGATTGGGTACCCGGACACCCCCGTATTCGTAAAGCAAAGCGCGCATCCTCGTCATGTTACCACTCACACCAGTACCGCACCCCTTCCTGGCGGTGCAGCCAGCCCCGCTCAACAAACCAAAGTGTGCTCAAGAGCTCGTTTTTTGTATCAAAATGGTTTCTTTTGTCGCCGGCAAACTTTCCGATCGAAGCTGACTGTAGCACATGACATTGACCCTTGAATATTAACTCAAGGATGCCGGCAGGATGCATGCATGGAACTTGAAAGATATAGTTCTGTCAAACATATATTCCCAATTTTCTTTTTTGTTGTTGTTAACATTAATATAATACATAATAACAGATTTGATGGTCAAAGTTTTCTCTTTTTTTTTTGGTTTTGGCCGCACGGAAATCTGAATACAAGGATCACATCCAAAGCCTAAAATCCAGGGGCTTCGGCCTGCTTCGTCGGAGCAGCCAATCGACAAGTGCATAAAGCTAATTATCGATTTAAGACGAGACTCGACTGTAGTAGGCTGGGTTTTTGTAAGATCCCTCGATGAATTAGGGTACAAACGGATACACAAAACCTACGGCTGCGACAGAGCCGGCCTGGGGGGATTGATTGACCGACGGCTCACGAAGCTTTCGTCTATTTGTAGATTCCTGGTCTCACCACCCCGAGCCCTTTTTTTTTTGTGGCTATGTTGCGGACAAAATTTTGCCACTCATCGCCCGTGACCTTATGAAACCAGCCCCCATTTTTTTTTTTTTTTTATTAAAAAAAAAGGACCGATAGTTCTGGATTTACAATCTGCGCTACTATCGGTGAGCCTACTCACAAGTACAAAAACCAGTGTCAGGGTCAAGGCGACGAGGATGATGCTGGATGATTGATGACGGGATGATGGTAAATCCAGGATAATAATCATCACCCATTGTCATTTGCAAATGCATGCCTAGAAAATCCTCCACGAGTTTCAACACACCTTTTGTGTGTTTTTATCTTAAAAAAGTTTATTTTCATGCTCTTTCTACATCATCACATTTCTCAGATAAAGAACACACAATCCCATAGGATATTGTTAATTGCCGTAGATTTGCAACTATGTGTCAGTTAAAATAATATTTACTACATTATCATCGTCAATTATCTTCATCATCATCATCCGCTATCGTGAGCTGTAACACATAATGATATATTAATCTATAAAGTCATATTACATATATTTAAGTACATCAAGATGTACGACTTCAAGGGCCGCCGCATCAGGCGATGATCGTCTGGCTGTATTTTCGATAGTTTTTTTTTTTTCTTTGACAGCTTGTACTGACATACTGGCATCAAGAGGCCGACTGGCTTCGGTATCGAGCTGAGCGCAGATCGAATATTTGAATGGACCGTCCAGGTTTCAATTCAGTAGGCACTCCCAACCTCCATCCTCTTACCAATTTTAATTCAATTCAATTCTCTCTCTCTCTCCTCTTCTCCCCGGTTTCTGTCCCTGGTCCCTCTATCTCCCTCCTCAAGCCGCCGATTTTTTTTTTTTTTACGCTGCCTTCCCTATTCAATCAACGCGGGTAAGAAGAAAAAAAAAGTGAATCAACTAGGAACAAGAAGAACAATAACAAATTTTGCCTCTCATCACAGATTCCTAAACTTACTTTTCAATTATCCCACACGCGCAAATACATCCAACACTTGTTGTTGCCAAGGGGAAAAGAAAAGTGGACATTGTGATCCTAGCAAGAAAGGGTATGTTGGTGCTTTTCTCGGGTTTCATCTCTTGCAATCAATTGTAACTCCTGCCATCCAGGTGGTCAAAGCTTCTTCCTCCTCTTCCCCTCCTCTCTCTCTTATTTCGCTCCTGGCTTCCCTTTCCCTTTTCTCCTTTCGTTCCCCCTCCCCTTGCTACTTATACCCCCCTCTCTATCTGCTGCTTCGTATCCCATTGCTACCTCCTGATTGCCGATTCAACTCCGACTGAATTGAATTAAGATTGGAGTATATACAAATCAATAGATCTCAACCAAGGGCACACTGTCCGTTCAAGCACACCCATCCCGTTCGCTCTATATATGCGGTACACCCAGTACCGTCGGGCTTTCTTCTTGATCTTGGATGGATTGGAGCAGAACACCTTAAAGATCATTAGGGTGTTTAGGTGGAGTTGCTTCTCGGCAGTCATATTCCTACTGGCTGGACGCGGAGTGTGCTGTTGTAGAGCTTGAAATCATAATGGTGAACCGGGATGATAAATACGTATTCAGCATTATCCTGGGGATCGTCAAGCATGACAGTGTAGAAATTATTTATTCGCCTGTTCAGTCGTACATGCAACATATATGCTATAATGTATTTCAACTGTGTGTCTGATCACTAATTAATTCAACGGACGTTTTATATTGAATTCAATTTAATTCAATCGCTTTCACGTCACTCAAGTCTGTATCATCTCAGTGACTGCCGCATCAGGGCACCAGCACACTCCATCCAAGCTGATCAATCCATTTTACTTCTCAACCGGATGGCTAATCATCTGGAATGTATCCATCACCCAAGCCTGACCCAAAAGCTCGCCCTTTGCGCCAGCATAACCGCCATCTTTCTTCTCGGGTGCCTGTGGTCCATTTGATCCTCCCCCCGCCCCGCACGCGGTTCAGCAGCAGCACATGCTCTGCTTCTACACAATGCAGCATCATTTTTTGTGGGGCCTTTGTTCACCCAAAGCTGGCTTGGATCCATGTTTTTCAGTCGTCCTGCCATGCTTCTCTGCAGGCATTTCCTCGTGCTCCATCTCGATTATTATCTTTTGTTTATCGCTCCATCAAACACCCCTCAACTTTCTCATGTCCGGTGGGCCTTCTGATCAGCAAGCTCTGCACGTGGCACACTTTTGCGTCAGTGTGGAGGTCCGTCTGAAGAGTTGATCGGGAAAGGGTTGACTGGGTTCGGATTGGGGTCTGGTTGCGCAATTTCCCCACCGGAATGTCTCTCTTGGGAATGTCCGAACTACGCTTTCCGGTTGACTTCCTGCAAGTTGTCTACAGCAGTTCAACCGTCTTGGGATCGCCAACGGAGCCCTTCCCATCAGATTCCGAATCAACGGAAGTAGAATTCTTCCATGTCAAGATCTAAACGCTTCCTAATTTCACCAACCGGTGTTTCTTCATTCCTTTCCTCAGCCTCAGGTTTCCTTTTTTTGACCTTGCTTTTTTCAATCAATCGTACATCAACATCTGGAGCTGATGAAAAGGATGCATGCCGGGTGTCTTCTGAGCTATACATTACGTCAATAAGATAAATCTTTACCTAACTGTGCATACATACAGCCACAGATAGATAACCTCTTCTCCGAAAAAAAAAGAAAAAGAAAACACCGGCACATAAGCTTCTAATCTCTGGTACATAGCTTGACACTCAATCTACCATCCGGTCCTGAGTGTTAGCCTTTTTTTTACCATATAAAGTTAACAGAAGGTTATACGAACCAATAGATCAAGATCTCAGCCAGATCAATCCAATCTCATCAGCCAGCGTTGACTAGCTCGATCTTTACTCTATCTTCCTTCTTTCTTTCTTCCTGCCGCGCTTTTTTTCTTGGTTTCTCCATGGATCTTGGCCTCTGTTTTTTGTCTATTTCTCTGAGTTATACTTATATACATAACAAGAAAAAAAAAAAAAAAAAAAAAAAAAAAAAAAAAAGACCCAACGCCCAAGGATAACGGTGAAGATAATGACAAACCATCTGATCAAGCTGACTTTCTCCCAACTTGATCTGACCCCTGAATTGTGGTTGGCGCTGAAGATCAGACTTTTTTTTTTCTTAACCTTTTTCCAATTCTTCTGTTCTATTTTGAGATATCCGACCAACCAGCCTTTTCCCTGCTCCCCAACATGACGGAGGTGTGGGTTGGTTGATGGCAGACTGACGTATCTTGAAAAGTTACCATGAATTGCAAACCAAGCCGAAATTAGTGGCATCAAGATCGTCTATCTATCGCTCTCTGCACTGGGTGCCCGCCTGTTCCACGACCTGGCTGTTCTGTTGGATAATAAATATTTAACATATATTTACATCATTTCATCTTGGCTTCATTCTTCTCTCACCAGCCTCCCCTAGCTATATTTTAATCCTACCAAACTCACCCGCCGTTGATTTGTGCTGACGCACTGTCTCTCCTTTTCCAAAGTTCCACAAGCCGCCTACTCTTGAGCCAAACTAGCATTCCTTTCATGTTCTTGGCATCACTTGTCACCCGGCCTTACTGTTAATCTCCACCTCAAGTCCGCAATTCCTATTCAATCACTATCACCGCTACCACCAACTCCGTAATACCTCCAACGAGTCTTCCGCCAGGAATAACTCAACATATACCCCTTTTAGGCGCCGCGATACAAATCAAGATGGAATTCTATTCTTCTGATGTTTTGAATGGTCAGTTGTTCAACCGACCTTAATAATTACCCATTTTCTTGTCGTGATCTACCCCGTTTTCTCTCCCCCACCCCACACACCTTCTCTCCTGTCTTCTTCACCTCGCTTATTATATAACACAAGCCAGACAATTAGATTCCAAACAAAAAGAAAGAAAGAAAGATCTGGGGAAATGATAATAAGCTGATTGAGATCAATCAAAACCCTCATTAACAGTTTCATCAACAGGGAATAATCAGCATCCTAATTCCGCCATCAACTGTCCTTCACCATCATCACCGTTGATCCAACTCCCATTGAACAATTATCATCATCATCCTCATCATACGACTTGCCAAATTTTCGATGAAGCTGAAACTCTCGTCCGAGCCAAGAGTGATTCCACCGCGCTCACAGGCGGGGTTTTCCAGACTTCCAATTCTTTCCAAGACCGACCACGCTCATCCGGCAGCATACTTACTAGCTCATATTCTGAGCAGATTCTGCGTGCTGATCAGCAGAGTAATAATAATAACAGTGGCCTTAATCCTGCTGGTCACTGCCTCCCTGCCAATCAACACAGGCAGCAGTACCAAGTGACATCGACGGACCAACGTGGTCAAATTTCTCAGCTTGCTTGCGAAGATGTCAACAATCCACCACCAACCCTTCACAGCGAGTTAGACTTTCAATTTCCTGTGACATCCGACTCCATGCCCCGCCCAGCGCCCTTGACACTGAGCTTGGGCGACCATGACATCTCAAACTCTCTGTTGGATTCGCACCAACACTCCGCCTCCAGCGCTGGCGCGTCAGTTGTCACATGTAAGGCACTTTCACCAATGAATTCCCCTCCACCTTTTTTTTTCATCTACACCCCCCTTCATGATTTGGATATTCGATTTTTCGCTGCCTGTCTCTAGTAGGATTGAACAGTGCGCGTGCTTCCAAAGGAAGCTCGCCTTTAAAGCTCCGAGTGCAAAAAAAAAGATGTTGGTCCTATTGTTGAATAAAACCGCTCTTTAGTGCTTAGCTTGCAATGGTGCTTTGGGAACATTTTGCCGAACATGCATCGAATATATGCAGAAGAAATCGGTTCCCAGTGCAGCTGATTCGCATTGGGCAGTTACTAACTTTCTTGAATGTTTTCCTTCCGCGCCGCCATCGCATTTTCTATCCAGCTCATGTTTCCATGATGGGCCTGGGCTCCTGCCATGTTGACTGTAGCGATTTAGGTGGCCTTCAATTCCAGTCATCGGTAGTTGATCACGCTTTCGTGGGATTTGAGCCGACCTTCAGTTTTCAAGAGCACCACCACTCAGACCATGAGCTGGATGAGGAACGGTCGAATAATTGCAGTCCCGCTGAGCTTTCCCCCTTCAGCCCTCATCAGCAGCAAGCCGGCCAGGAAAATCATGTCCAATTTCATACCCAACAGCAAGCTGGTTGGCAGAGTTTCCGAAGCAATTCTTCGCTTGAAGATGATCAAACTCAACAGCCTCTTAGTCCAACGGAGATGGCGGCTCTCAGATCCTCACCACCCTGTCTCACTCATTCTTCCAATGTTTATTTTGGCTCCTCTCCCCTCGGTCAATATAATGAGTCGGGATCAATACCACCACTAGCCGTGGAATTATCTCAATCGCCAACCATGCTGCGAACAGGTTCTACTGCTTCCGAATTTTCGACCGGATCATCTGTCAATTCAGCTGGCGTTAACCCAATTCATGTCAATCCCCTCAGTCAGCCAGTGACTCCTCAAGATGACATCTTTGCACCACTCAGTGATCCCTTTCATCAAAGTTGGTGGACAAACCAGAATGAGAGCCACAGCGTCGAATCACTTGTGACGAGTCTTAGGGCCTCAATCGGTCAGCCTCTAGTCCAGAATTCTGTCGACCATGAAGTTGGAGCCAGGATGCCCTCAATATTTGTCCAGCCTCTCAAGATACCAACCACCTCATCCGGCGATCAGGACAACTCGAGATGTACCTCCTCTCCATACAGCCTTCCCCAAAACAAATCTCCCCATTCGCCATCCTATCATTTCCCCGCTAAAACTCGTCGCGCATCACATCGATCAAGCCTCTCAACTCACAATCGCTCCACATCGTCCAAGATTTCATCAAGGCCATTCCTCATTGAACCTGACTATAGTCGCTTGCCCACAAAACGATCCAGGGGGAGAAGACCACCAATATCTCCCGACTTGGGCTTACCCATACCGGATGGCCATCTTTCGATTGGCTTGCAATCAGTTCCTGGCGGACAAGCCTTCGACCCCAATTTGAACCCCAACGCGGAAACCGTCAAATACTGTGAATTGACAAAAACGGGCAAACCAAAGAAAATCTTCATCTGCCAGGTCAAGGGATGTGGAAAATGTTTCAAGTAAGCTTTCCTCATCTTCCTTATTCCTTTGCCATCACTTCTCTGACAAGCTTCCCTTCTTCAGGCGCAGCGAGCATCTCAAGCGACATGTTCGAAGTATTCATACTAATGATAAGCGTGAGTACATCCATATTCTAATCGGAAATGCTGCATCAACCCCCCCCC
>LAVV01013517.1:0-10311 GCA_001263375.1 Puccinia sorghi
ATAACACCGGCGGCGCTGTTGCATCGGCATCCGCAATCCTTCACCGGGACTGCTCGACGCAACCTCGGACAAAGCCGACACAACGTCGGACTGGCTCAATGCAATGATGGCGTGGGTCGATGGAACATCGCTATTGGTCAACGTAACCTTGCCCAAGCCGACTGAACATCGGACATCCAAATCGATCACCGTCAATGCTATATCAGTCATAAAACCGACACAGCATCGACTATGTCGATGCAATCCCGATTTTTTTTTCTTGTTTATCTTTTTCCTTGTTTTCTTACTTAGTTTCTTGTTGATTTTGCTTTAATGTGTGCATATTTTTGGGTGGCCGGAATCGCCCTAGAGTTTTCGGGTGAATGTAACTCTTTCATGACAACCTCTAGAGCTTGTTTCATGAAGTCGAGCGGGCCGCTTGGGGAAGATTGGACCTCAGAGGGGAACACGATCGAGAATAATGTGTGGCACCCATGCTCTAGAAGTCGNTTTCTTGTTTATCTTTTTCCTTGTTTTCTTACTTAGTTTCTTGTTGATTTTGCTTTAATGTGTGCATAGTTTTTTTGTTTTTCTTCTCTTTTTTTTCTTTTGTTAAATCCTTTCCTTTTTTCTTCCTGCAAAAGTAAATAAAAGTGCAAAATCAGAGCGGGTCAGAAGAGGTCAACGGAAGCTTCTGCGACTCTCCAACGATGCCTGACACGTCACCCAGACTAAAGCATTTGTGGAGTTTGATGATAACATCCTGTTTCTGCCTAGGCCGAGCATCCATCAGCACATTGGCAAAACTGAGGGTACCCAACTTCTCAAGGCGACCAAATGTCCGACAACCATTCATCATGCAATTGATGTATAGTTTGAATCCTTTGCGCTATTTCATGGCTGCATTATTCTGGTTACGAAGCACTCAATTTGCAAAATGAAAAAACATGTCCATGTTACTGGCACTACATTGCTAGAACAAAGCCTCAACAAGTTGTGAGGTGGGAAATTTGATCGGTCTGCAAAAAGGAAATAACCAAGACTTCTTTGATGGGATGGTTAACCAGGCCAGCGGACCTACGGATCTTGGTATATTCGATATGCCTAGCAAAAGCAAGGAAGGACCCACAGCCAAAAGAGGAGCGCCAGTTCTCACTAGTACCAGGCTGCGTTCTAGTTTGTTGTCAAGATAATTAGGAGTGAGAATGGAAGCAGACACACGAATGAAGGTGGCCCTAAAGATGCCGCCACAGAGGCCCACAAAAACCCAGGGGATCAGCTTGAAAGTCCTCCACACTGGCCCAACACTCTGGACTTGGAACAGAACCAGCTTGCCCAAGTTGAATGGTTTTTCGAACAGGAAAAGAAGAAGAAAAAACTTGGCGGTGGGTGATTGCAAACCTTAAATTCAGCGATGATAGCCATCAGTCCATTTCACGCAATCACGGCTAGGTAAACGTTTGCTAGAATTAGTTTGATTGACAAAGCTAAGGGCATCCAATCACTCAGTAAAGCCTGCACAACACTTGCCTGAGAGTCCCGAGAGTTTGGCAGTAGAAAGTTAAGTGTTGAAAAAGAAATTTGCCTGTGTCTGTAAAGATGCAGTGAACAGGAGAATTTATTACCTTTCGAGCTACTATATCACAAAGTACTTATTATAAAGCTTGGAGAAGTCGTGGTAATCTGTGAAACTGTCTAAGATCTTTGAATCAACGCGAGTTTACTGTGCACTTTACATTGTAGACAGGTCTATTAACTCCAAGGACGAAAATAAAAATCAGAATTAATGGATCTTACATTTGCCATCCAGCAGAATCCAGGGGCTTGAAGCCTGATGGGCGGCTACGCTCGACATAAAAATACATAGAAAGCTTTGTGGAGTTGTTAGTTTGACGAGCGGACACCACTATCAACGCGCCAAGTGCCTCCACTATAAAAAAGCAAATATGGAGGAAGTGAAGGCCTGTATTCCATGTAATCGGCTTTTGAGTGACAGTGGCTGTAAAACTTGGGCTAAAAGATAATCACACACACAAACCAAAAAAATCCAGGTGGATCAATGAGATTAAAAATCAGGAGGCATGTTGGGCTTAAAGATACTCACCATGGAAGCCATGAGACTACCGCCAAACCATACCGCATGACGTCCATTTCAGATGAATGCCGTGATCATTGGATCAGTCAAGCCATATCATCCAGTTGACCAGGATTTATCACTCACTTTGATTAATCCTCCGCTGGCTACCTCTGAAAAATAAATTCGATCGTCCACAAGGGTCTTCAAGTCACGTTGAAGCCAACGTTAAAAATGGTCATACATGGTCGATCCACTAGCGACAATGCCGGTCGGGGAGGCGCCGGAGCGTAACAGTTCAACGTGGGGCCAGGAGTATTGATTGGATCCCATGTGAACGTGAGGCCAGGAGTGTTGATTGGATCTCATGTGAGGATGCCACCTCGCATCGAGACCACAAGCTAACGATCATGACCATGAGGGCCAGTTGATTAAGTGTTTAAGTCCATTTTGTTTTTTTCCACGACGACATTTCGATGCAAGCTGGGAGAGTGGACGGAAATGGACAGAGCGGGTGCCAGTTTTTTTTGGGGGGGATTGGGTGCTGTTGCAATGTCTGAGGTAGCATCGCCTGAATGTACCCCAGTGTTTTCCAAGTGCTCGCAGACATAATGCATGACCAATTTTCCGTGGCAAGCCACGGCGTCCATCTCGATCTCCTTCGCCCCTTCAATGTATTTAGTGACCACGACTGGATACTCACGCGATACTTGTGCAGCTTGGGCTAGATAGGCAGACAGGTCATCTGCAGAGTATGCGACATTCATGGCGGCAACGGACAAGACATAAGACAGCCTGAAAAAGACTGGATAGCCCACAGACTCACAGAAAAGGTTGGCTTCTTCAATAGTCGTAAGTTCTTTCCACCTTGGCTGATCCACACCGATCTTGTTGAGCATTCGAGAGAATTTGTATTGATTCTCAGCGTTATCAATCATTTTGGGGGATGGTTCCGAAGATTTTGACATTCTGTCGGTGCAGCGGCAATGTGATGTTGTTGGGGGTTTGCACACCCATGGAAATGATGACTCCACTTGATTTCTCCATGTTGAAGATGTCAAGGACTGTCTCAAGGCTGATGTTTTCAAAATTAAGTCGATCTGCCTCATCAAAATCGGTAGAGACTGTTTCTGGATTGTAGTTAACCATCACGTTACGTAATCCACGACCACGCAGTGTTCGAATTGCTCGCACTGCACACCAATCAAACTCAACGGAGGAGCTGATGCGGTAAACACCAGACCTCAAACCAATTATTCCCCTATCATCAAAAGTGAGGTCGTGCTCTGTTCCATTGTATGAGGTGAACAGATAATTGGTGTAGGCCGGGAACTCCGCAGCCACGGTGTCGATTTGCTCGACAATGGGCATAATCGCAAATTCTAGACGCAACCTATGAATGGCCAACTCGTTCGATGTTAAGAATCTTGCGAGTTGATGATCCAAAAAACCAAGTTGCTTGGTGTAACGAAGCAAGTTGGCGGGGAAATTTGAGGCGTGATACCTTTTGACTATCTTCTCCATCGTGACGAGGTGTTTAAGCTTGCTGAGGAACCATTTATCGATTCACAATATTTCCCAGACTTCATCAAGGGACCAGCCTTTGTTAAAGGCGTTGGCAATGGCGAAGATTCTTCGATCGGTTGGCTGGCTCAACTCCTGCTTTAGTTGATCTTGGCTGACGATCGAATTTTTATCGAACCCAGTGAATGCTGGATCGACAGAGCGAATGGCCTTTTGGATGGCTTCCTTGAAGTTACGACCAATAGCCATAACTTCACCTACCAACGTCATGGAACTGCCCTGCTTGCTGGACACTCTCTGGAACTTCAAGTCCCATCTCGGCATTTTCACGACACAGTAATCCAGGCTAGGCTCGAAGCAGGCAGAAGTCACTTTGGTGACCAAATTTCGAATTTCGTTGAGCGGTATACCAAATCCTAACTTGGCTGCGATAAACGCGAGGGGGTATCCAGTGGCCTTGGAGGCCAGGGCAGAGGAACGCGAAAAACGGGCATTGACTTCGATAATCACGTATTCTTTGGAGAAGGGGTTGAGCGCGTACTGGATGTTACATTCACCTAAGGGAAGGAAGGATGTCATTAGCCTGCGAGAAATGAAAGCAACAAAGAAGATTTGGACAACAAACCAACCACACCAAGGTGACGGATGACATTGATAGCCATCGTCCATAGCATTTGGTAGTCGGCGTCTGAAAGCGTTTGGGATGGTGCAACAACAATCGAATCACCTGTATGAATTCCAAGCAGATCGAAGTTCTGGAACCACACTTGTCAGCATTAATTATCACAAGCTCCAAGTCGGCCAGACCAACAAAAGACAAACCTCCATATTACAGACAGTGATGCAGTTGTCCCTGTAGTCTCTAACGACCTCGTATTCGATCTCTTTCCAACCTTTCATGCTTCTTTCGATGAGGACCTGGGTGCTGATAGCAAATGCCTTGTCACATAGTTCTCGGAGCTCTTCATTGTTGTTGGCGAAGCCACTTCCCAAGCCGCCGAGCGCAAAAGCCACACGTACATGACCGGATAGCCAATTTGGTTGGCCGCCGTAAGACTTGCCTCAATCGATGTCGCTGAAGTGCTCGTGGCACACCTCTCGCCAATTTCAGCCATTGCACTGGCAAATAGCTCTCTGTCTTCGGTGGTCACGACGGTAGAGATTGGGGTACCCAGAACTCCGGGCGCTCATGTTGAATGACTTTTCGAACAAACTCGGGAGTTACTGGCAGGAAGTAGACTTTATCGGCCAGTCCTGTACTCGTTTAGATGGTGGCAATGTTGGGGTTGATCAAAATCGTATAGACACCTTCTTCTTGCAGAGCCTTTATTGCCTGACTGCCAGAATAATCAAATTCGCCGGCCTGACCAATTGATAAACCGCCACTGCCCAGGACAAGGACCTTTTTGACCTGGACCCAAGGGTTTTTGAGACTATTTTCATGCGCAGTACCTCCGGGCATGGTAACGGGGAGGAAGGTGCCGTCTTGAGAGAATGAGGTGACACTATTAATAAAGACGTCGTGTCTTGTTCAACAGCCCACTGCATCGTAATGCCTCGGAAAAAAACCACATCTACCAAAGAGGCAATGGGCAAAACACCAGCAATACTGGTGAGGGCAGAAAATTCACCGAGACTGTGGCCGGCAAAGGGTGCACCCTCTTGGACCAGTCCCTTCTCTCGGAGGTCTTCGAACGCTGCTTTTTCTGTCACCACCAGAGCAATCTGTGTGAACTGGGTGGCGTATAGTAGACCAGTGGGAAAAGAGAAGGTGTATCGAGATGTGCGCAGGTCGATATCGCCGAAGAGAGGGAAGATTTTCACATTTCCATCTTTGTCAGTTGTCTGATAGGTCATTTCCATGTAACGTTGACGAATTCCATGTCCCTTGATCCCACCAAAATGTACTACTTTCTCCTTAGGGTTGTTGCGATCAATCTTAGGAATGCTGAAGCCGTAAACTTTTCCTAGATGTCTGTTGGCTTCGTCCCATACCGCCCAAGCAACATCCAATTTGTTGTAGAGTGACATGCCCATTCTAGGCTCTTGACTGCCCTGACCAGTGAATACGTAACCAGTTGAAGCTTGAGCAACTTCAGCAGTGCCGACCAACACTCTTGAAGGTTTGGCACTAGATGATGACTCGTCGGGGAGGGCGTAGGTGGCGACGGAAATGAGTTTGTAGCCCTTGGAAGTTTGTCCAATGTGCTTGAGCTTGATTTTGAGAGTGGTATTGGGGAGAAGCATGCCCGTGAAGGCAACATCGTAGCTCTTGACCCGCGCACCATAGCCTTCCGCAGCGACTCTCTCGACAAAGCTTCGAGTGGCTGTACTGGACCACATTCCATGAGTAATGGTGCCAGGGAGGGAAGCCAAGCTGGCAAAGGAAGGGTTGCAGTGGATGGGATTCCAATCTGCACTAGCCTGGGAATATGGTTGGTTGTTTGGGGGAGTCTTGATTTCACTGATTGTTGTTTTCATCTTTGAGGAGGTATCCACCGGTGGGGAAAAGGATATGTTGGCCGACTGGTTTGCCAGATCGTTTGAGGTAATCCAAAACAGGATTGCCTTTGGATGGAGTGGCCGAGCTGTAGGAGATCACGGCGACTTGGACGAGTTCATTGGGATCGGAACCGATATGTCTGACCGGGGATCTTCAGGATCAGACAGCCATTGATAATATAGTTGCTGATCTTTTCTGCATCTACTGTAGCCAACATCAAAATCACACTTTCCCATTTAATTTAGCTCTCATTTCACAAAGTCAGTGGAAAACCTGTGGGTAGTGAGAAAAGTTCACCTGAGATTGGGGCGCCGCTTGAGGATAGTTTTGAGCTATACTCCGTTCATGAATCTGAAACAAATGGGGAAGATCTGGGGTGAGTTAATGGTTTTGGATGATGAATGACGACTTGATTCAACCAACTTCATTAAGAATTAAATGGGTGATATCTTGAAGATCAGTTCTGTTTTCTAGCATCCGTAACACGACACCCTGGTAAATCAGATGGATACCAAGTCACATGAGCTACTACCAAATGAAAGTATAAGAAAATCATCTAATGGTGTTAAGCGTAAACCGATTGACTAGTAGCGGAAATTTTACTTTCTAGTCTCATGTTGTACCCAAGTGGGGAGCCCACTTGAACGACTGCCCCACTTGGCTCTCCCAATACCTGAGAAACACGTTCGGCTAACAAGATTGCGGAAATCCTTCAAGGTTGAGTAAAGATCCTTGGAGCCGTAGTGCAGCCTTTAAATAAGATGCAGAACATTTTGTAAGCAACAGGATGAGTATACAAATCAGTAACAACAAGAGTCGACCCACCAAACCTTGATCACCAGCTGAGTATGAGTTGTTGCTCGACCAATACTTGAAGATGGTCAACAGACTTTTAACAAGACCAAGATGATTTTGGTCGCCCTCCTTCTTGTACTTCTCTTTTAATTCGTCCCACAGCTCTCTGAAAGTGGCAGGAAGGTACCTGTGCATGGATGACAATTTTGAGAGTTGAGGTGAAACAGAGCCAAGGTGACGACGTAATTGTACGCTTGGGTCTCATTGCAACAGGCTTCATCTTCCATGGTGAATATCTGGAGCTGTTGAGGATTGAGCTTGGAGCAAGTGTTTCTGATTTTTCTGGCTGGGGTGGGGATCACTATCCAAATGCTCCATTTGATTTCAACACTAGCACAAATTGAGTGGCTTCCACGCGAGACAACCAGATATTGCGGCAAAGCAAACTTATCTAACTGCCAAACGGTCTCCTCAAGGACGCTCTAGGGTGTCTTCCTGGAGAACTGCTTAGGAAGAGGCAAAGAGTGCATGTGGCTTCTTCGCTTCTGGAGAAACACCAGCTTGGTCTTGAGGTGATGGAGGAGCGGGTTCATCAAAGGTCGATCCAAATAGCCATAATTTGTCCTCGTTCTGCTCGCGTTCAGCTTCAAGACTTTCAGCAGACATTCGGCCATTCATCAACAGGTTTAAACGATGAACTGAATAGCGGGGAGGCTGGAGCAGTAGTCCTATCAGAGCATGTGCTATGGGGTATGTCCAGCGAAGGGGTAGATACGGAAACTTGAAAATTGTCAGATCCCTAGTCTTCTTCGTCGACTGGCTGCATTGCGGTTATTGGCAAGGAGCGGTGTGCTACTGTGGAATCACTCTTCAGATTTTGATAGAAACTCTCATCATAGTCAGTACTTTCTGTGAATGGGGCATTTTTGATTTCGGCCTTGAGTTTTACTTTGAGAGCCTGGTCTGCATCATGTATAGCAAAGAATGATCAGAGATGAGGAAAAAAATGGGAAAGAAGATTTGAACTAACTACGTTGTTGGCGTCGTAAAGATTGCCAGGGATAGATTTGGGGAAAAGGGACTTCATGATTGCTTTCCATCCTGATTTGATGCCGAAATCCATTGGGACCTCGGATTTAGAGTCAAACGAACAGTAAGCATCCGAGTCATTACTGACTATGGTGGAAAATGTGATGATGCCCTCAGCTACGATCTCGATATTCTGTCCATGAAAGATGGCGTGGTTAGCTGTGGGTAGGTTCTTGAACTCTTCCTGTATGAATAATAATTGGGAATTGTAAGTATGTCATAATTGCCTGGTGCTGACAGGAAGGATGAAAGGGAAATTGAACTCACCTTGGTTCCAAGATCCCATACATTCCAGTAATACCTTTTGATTCTGTCGATCCTATCCTCAACAACCTCAGGTATGGGTGCCCACGGAGTCTCGGGATAATATTTGTATTTCAGGTCTAGCTGGGTAACTTTAGGTGGTGCATATGGAGGAGAGCCTGAGGGGAGCAGATAATCAACTACACGGCAATTTGTGGGTTGATCAGGAGAGGGGGGGAGAGGAGTCAGTAAACTCAGACGAGTTTCTTGAGCAATGGATGAATAACGAACAATGTGGCCAATGACTTTGGAATATTTCTTCGGTATGGAGACCTTGGGCGGAAAAAGTTGCTTGTTTTCTGGGGCGCTGTTTTTTGGCATTGATAATGCTTGGGATGCATGTATGTGGTACTGGAACTGGTCAAAGATCGAAGGCCAAGAGCAAGTCAAGAGCTCAATCCTACCCATATTGGATATATGGGACATTGTATTCAGATGTAGGACCTAATCTCTCCCGGAGCAGTCCCAAATTGGCCTCAATCAGCTGGGCGTGCCACGTTTGGTATCGTTCAAGTTCCTATTCACAACAAAATATTGAAAGCAAAAATTTGAGCAATTATTTCTCGAGTATTGAGCTTCATGGCGACTCACAGAAGTGCAGTTGTGGCATCTGAACGACGTCGTTGATGGATTTGTTGGACCGGGCAATTTGAATTTGGGACGATCCTATCTTCAACATTTTTGTGACAACATGTGAGAGATAGACGGGCTATTAGTATGGTTTGTATGGTTTGAGGCTGGTGGAGGGATGAAGAGATATAACTGGACTGGAGGCGTACTTACCCGGGTGGTGATCATATTACTTTGAATAGTGGTGGTCGCGGCACTGGAGGCTCAACTGACTGGGTGCCCGCACCCTGTAGGGGGCCCGAGGGACCGTGGGCGCATGCGGGTCCAAAGAAAACCCCAAAAGAAGTGGGTCTCGACTTGATAGAAGATATGAATCATACATTTCCTTTGCAATTTTTAGACTTCATAACCATCACTGTTGTTGTAGCTCCTTGTACTGATTTCAGTGTTATGAAAGGGATAGGAACAAATTAACCATTGGATTGTGTTACCCAGGAAGTGGAAGAAAATATTGTTCAAATACAAATCAAGAGTCTAAACCCTGTTTCTTTTGGGGGATCTCTATTGAGCTGAGGATTTCCAATTGCGAAATAAGTTTATTTACTGATAAAACCACATTTCTTCAATTACCTCTCAAATAATAAATTGTTTTGAAAGGCCCTTTTGGTGATTATCCATCTTTCTCTGTACAATGTAATTAACCAAAAAAATAATTGGCACAAAGCAGAACCTCTTGGAAATCATGGGCTATAATATATACAGTAAAATTTGAATTTAAGTTTCTGAGAATAAAACATGAGGCAATAAGTGACCTCACAAGCCAGAAAACCCTGAAAATCCCATAGGAGTTAGCAACAAACAACATCTGTTTAGGAGCAGAAGATTATGAGATCACCATCACATCCATCAGAATTTCCTGATTTTAGTAAACATAACCACAATAGCCTCAAATTTTGCTGAGAAAAATGTGACATTAGCACACCACATGAGTAAGATCCAGTAGGAAAGGGAGTATAATCACTAGGAAAAGGAGTAAGATCCAGAAGGAAAACGGGTGTGCTGGTTGAAGTCCTGCATATAGCTCAACACAGTTCCGGTTTGGCGTTCTGCAAGGCCACCTTGGCTCATTGTTGGCGGTTTTTGTCAAAGAAGCTGGCCTGCAGAACTTTGAGGAAGTCGGTCCAGTCTAGCAGTTCACCGCTGAAGATCCGATTTAGGTACGGCTGACACCAGGTTGCTGCATAATCCTGCATTAACGAAGCCGCAAATGCCACTTTGCTAGCATCTGTGGGGAAACACTCTGGGTAGGTGATCGTGTGTAGAGCATTTTTGGAAACAAACACCTCGGCAGCGGCGCCGCGGGTGCCGTCTAAGGGTTGGGGTTTGGCGAGTTTGATTGGGTTGGGTGCAGGAGCGGGATTTGGTTGAGCGGGGGCAGGGTGTTGCTGGGCATCGAGGCGGGCCTGAGTTTTTT
>LAVV01013517.1:14697-29348 GCA_001263375.1 Puccinia sorghi
TTTTTTTTTTTTTTTTTTTTTTTGGGGGGGGGGGGCTTCCAAGGAAAAAGAGAAATAGGAGAATTGGCTTGCAAATGATCAAAGCAACAAGGGCAGCCTGAACCCACCACCTCAATTGAAGTTAAATCCAAATCAAAATTTACTCGTCTGAGAAGGCTGCCTTCATTTCTATTAGTAGTGATGCTCCATTCTGTCTCACTGAATCACCAAAATCAGATTGCAAATTGCCACAATCAAGTATAGAACTGCAAGAAGAGTGAAATGTGGTGGCTACAAATTTTTCTATTTTATGTTTCAAAATCAGATCCTCAAGTCATCAACGTGATTCAACCTTACTCCTCATGATAGCTTGCGTACTTTACACAACAATCCTCTTTTCTCTCAAATCTTCATCTTAACCTGACCCGCCTACATCTTTTCAGCCCGACTATGATTCCTCCTTAAAAGTATTCTTTTACCTTAGTCCTCCTTTTCTTTCTTCTTCATCATTGTCCTGTTAGCTTTCTTTTCTTTTTCCTTCTCCTTTCTTCTTTATTGATTGATGGCTAAATCACATTATGTTTGTGATCAGCTGCCTTATCTCAATCCTCGCAACTCTCCTTTTCAAAACAGTCCTCATTCCTTCATCTATTCCATTTCTTAGATTGGTATGATTCTTTTCATCCTCTAAGAATTTTTTTCTTATTTCTTTTTTCTTTTGTTGACATTTTGTTTTCCTCAGTCTGGTTTTAGTTTTAGAGCAATCAATCATTGTTCTTTTAGTGAGAGAGATAGATACAAATAAATCATGTCATGGAAACTTAAAGTAAAATGATGTCCCAGTTGTTGTTGATGAATTGATAAATAATGATCACCTCTGCCACCTTCCTAATCATTGCTGGCCAATGGGAATTGTACTGCAACACAAAGTAAATATACCCTGAGCGTTCCTAGATGTTTATTGGTTGTCTTTATTACAAACAATTTGAAATTTTTACAACTCTCATGAATTTACTGTAGAATTTTTCTCAATCAAGTCCTGAGGCAGGAAGCCAAGAAAAGTGAATCAGCTCAGGTAAGGCACCAGATTTTTGGAAAGACTAGCTTAATATCCAATACTAGTGATTGAGTTCTTGATTTCCAATATCTTCTTAATATCCAGATATCACTAACCAATGATCCAGGAGCTGTCACATTTAAGTGTTGAACAGGCCACCAAGCTATGATCAATTCCATCGCGGGCCGTCTTGTGTCTTGTTTGATGGCGTATGAACAGCGGCAGCATTCAATGTAACGAATTCATGGAAAACACCCATGTGCATATGACCGAATGGACCTAAAAACCGAAGCATTGGCCAGACATGACCGAAAAATCCGGCTTTATTATTGGCTCAGAGAATACAATTCCTTCATGCAGACCAGAAGAATACAGGCTCTTTCTTGACATTCGTCGCACTCAAGCTCGCAACACGTGGAATAACCCTGGCTAATAGTACAGACTGAGAATTTGCAGCATTGATAAGTTGATGTGTAGGACCGGCAAGGTATCTTTTGTTAAGCTGGGCATTTTATAAACATTTGTGCCTGTGATGGGATGACCGTATGAGATCAAGTAGCTACTGGGGTCTACAAGGGGGCAAGAAGGCGACTTTGTCTCCCTGTTCTGTGATTTGTCGTTGTCTCTATGTTCCGAGATGGAGAGACTAGAGGCATGGCCAGTCCCATCATTTCCAGGTCGGTCAGATGAAATTGAGTGCTGGCGTCTTGTTGGGATGACTTTGAAGTAGCAGATAGCCGAGCGAATGTGTTCTCGGAACCCCGTGTGAACGCCATCTGTTTAGAATACAAGGCCACAGTCTTGAATCTAGAGTTCTTGCAGACGGTAGAATCTGACAAGGGCAGGCAAATTTGATCAGCTGAGAAGAGCGACTGGAAAGAGAACAGTCTAATGGATCAGAGCACGGACTTTTGTCTATTGTAGTTTGGCCCAGCGGGACCCGACAACCCAGACAGGTCTCAGTGCGTTTGATAAGTCCATCACGTGGCAATAGAGACGATCCGGTGTGGTCACCCAGCACAAGTGGAGCATGACTCGTTGGTTCGGCCAATCCCGACCTGAGGTCTGGATCCTCCTCAATAAGTAGGCGGAGACAATTACGGAGTTAGGAGGACTTGTCGCCCAGGATGGGCTCAAAAATTTGCATCAGCGGCTTGGATAGCTGGTTGTCAAGATAGTATTTAGTGTTGACCGCGATGTTATGTGACGCCTGACATCCATTTGTCCATAAGACGCTGAGTTAAGTAAGCATCCTAGAAAAAGAGCAACTTGAAAGTACAAATTTGAATGTCAACAGAATGCCAGCTCCACAATGCACCTTTAAACAGTCCACGGCCAAACGTCGCCTGGTCTCCGCACTGCCGTTCTGTACATCGGTAATGATCAAGTGATGCACGTCCTTTTTCTGCTCGCCATTGATTTGGTAAAATTATTCAATAGCTTTTAATCGAAGAAAACGTGAGCATTGGCTGATAACGAGCGAGAATAAAAACAAGAAACCAACAGAGGGAAGTGGTGCTACCAGACAATCGCTGTGTGGTGGATTGTGATGCTCGCAGGCCATGGTGGCTGTTGGATGAGTGGTACAGGGCCGTTTCGCCGTCATATCCCGGAACTGGATTGGCAGCTGAGCAAGACGTAGTTGGTGTCCTAAACCCTTGGGTTCCGCTTTCGGTTGTCTTGATGAGGATGCTGCTGCCTTGTGAGCTTGTCTCCCTGGATAAATCCCAGCTTGAAGGCACACCGGGGCCCTCGGGGACGCGGGGAATTGGCGGGGGCCCTCTATGTAATACCACTGAGACATCCGCGAGCCCATTTCGAAAATCTTCTGCCTCAGCCAAGAGCACAAAGATCCAGCCTTCCTCCGTCAATTTGGCCAGCATTTAATACTATAGAAATGACGATGGTCGCATTTAAAAAGAATAGAAAGCCCTTTCGGGAATCCAAATACCAACTACTGGAATTGGGATGCCTAGGCCAATGATGGATACAGCCCGAGTACTGGACGCGGTTTGAGAGGCCACAACCTTCCCGGCCAAGGCGCCACTAGTACAAACGGGGGTGTTCTTCCAAAGTTAGTCTCTATTATTCTCCATTATGATGCCTTAGCATTATCAGATTAAATCAGACTGGCATTAATCCTCCCTATGCACAGTATGTGGTAGTTAAATCTTTTCTCGTCTGCCTTCACTTTACGGTACTGGTGCAATTTTGCCAGGAGGTCCTTGGAGTTGCTATTTCTTTCCTAGCGGTGGCCATGGGGAATCCCTTCCTGGACCCACCATTACCCAGGGGGGAACACCCAAAATCGAATGAAAGAAATTATCAACGCTTCCAAACTCATTAATGGACCTATCATCAACGCACCCTTAGTTGCTAATCGCAATGAAAGATCCGCCAGAATCGTTGAGGCCCGTTTGGAGAAAACCTACTTGGGTGATGTACTAGTAGACGCCTTTTCTAGAAAGTCCAGAGCTGATGACTTTCCTTCTGCAGGTCACATCTGTTAACGAAGAAATGTATTCCATGAACGACTCCATGTACCTTGGTATACATATTGATATGGAAACCGTTCAGCGCCTGCAGGTAAACTATACATATCAACTTGAAATGTATTTAGGCCTAGTACCGAGAGAGATCGCGCTGCAGTTGAAGAGATGGTCAGTTATCACTTGACATTCAAATGAATTCTGGAGTATTGACTGAATTTGTTACGCAGATTCACGTCGTAGCACCGCCTCTATGCTAGCCAGACAGCTGAAAATTTGTCTCGTGGCTGCCGAAGGTACCGATGTCCCCGAGAACTGTGCAAATGCGGTGTTTTCAATCCATGCTATCGCCACCTTCTCGAATCATCAAAGCTCAAGACGACGAACCTCTTGGCTGTCTTGGGTGACTTTAGTTTGACTGTTTTTGTTTTCCGTTTTTCGGCGGAAGGAGCATTTGATTGGATTGGTTTTCAGCCATATCGGCGGAGGGCATCAAGAGAAACCCAGGCCGCGATTAAGTGAAATTTGTCGGATTTTCCTCGACATTGTCAACCAGAACTGGGCCCCAAGAGCTAGAAAGGAATTTGATCCCATTGGACTTGCATTCTTCCGCCAAGTCATCCCCCGCATCACCCGCTTTCGTCTTGGTCAAAAACCTTGCCAACTTTACGTTCTTGAGGAAGCAGTTTGATCATGATAGTTACGAGATAATTAAAGGTAAGATCCTCATCTGGTGATTATTTTTTGCTCAGACATGGGTACAGACATGGGCTAGTAACTAATTGACAACAAAATGTCCGTTTCACTTGGCCCCTATGAGTTATCACCCAGCACTCAAGTGGTCCTGTCAGATCCATATGCAATCAAGGTGCTCCAGCCGAAAAACAAAAATGAACAGATCGCACAACGGGACCAAGATCAATTGACGGGGATCCGGGTATACTACGAGGATTTGGTGATCAGTCAGGAGCTTTCACAAGAGATGGTCTCGATGTCACGGGCCGTAGTGATGGCTACGTTCGTGTCAGACTTGCAGAAAAACGGAATGACTTCTCTTTTGTCGGGCCATCTACTGTTGGAAGTTGTCGGCTTGAATCCGCCCAACAAGCACGGCTGTATGGAGGCTCCTCTCTGCGCATGCTGTCTTGATCACACTCCTAACCCTTATCCTCTTGCTCACCTAGAGAACCGTCCTCATCTTGTCCAGGTTCAAGTTCACAGCCAGCTTACTCTTGGTGGGTTGAAACGGAGTCGAACTGATAATCTGGAAACCACCAGCAGCTTAGATGTATTGCTGACCTTTGTCCTCTCATCTTAATCGGCCGCCGTCATATCGGAGCCAAGCCAGCACTCGGTCTGCAGGATTCAACCACTGGCCCCAGTTACGTGAGTCAGGCGGTTTCCCTCTGCTCCAGCCATGAATGTCAGCTCAAACAATCTGCTAATAAAGCCGCAAAAGTGGAATAAATCAATACCTGAAGATGTCGCTAGGTTCTTGCTGACTAATGATGGCTTGAGTAAGGCTATGATCGGTGGATATTTGGGTGAAAGGTATGTTGTCATGGTTAATAGCCATCCCTTCCAACCATACCGCCTTCCAGTCTTTTTGTTTGCGATCAGGGGGATGCTTTCTTGAAGTATCAAGAATCCAATCCCGCAGATTAAAATGACTGAGAACACCAACAGCAACGGTCCTTTGACTTCTGCATTACTCCGGTCCCTCTACTTGACCCGCGATGCTCCTATCGCCACCGCTTGTGCACTGGCCAGCCACATTCAGTCCACCGGCCTCCACATCCTGGTTATCAATACCATCACCCACCAACAATTTGATCCGCGCCTCCCGCTCCAAAGTTGGCTCTGAACGTGAGAGCTCAATGATTATAATCAAAGAATTCGGCTGAACCGTTGGCGCTGGAGGCGGTGCCGAGCCATACCTTCTGCCTGCCATCTTGGCATGTTACCCGGAGATTGGAAAGGCTGAGGACATCGGTAAGGACGCAGAGAAAGCTGTTAAACAGTTCATCAAGCTATCTCAACCTGACGCAGTCCCCAAGTTCATCAACTGATGGTGGGATCATCATCCAGGCTGGGCAAGATGTCAAACCAAGCTGGGCCCTCCGCAAATTTTCTCAAACTTTCTTATTGGCGAAACAGCCTAACGACTTCTTCATGCTCAAAGACATCTTTGGGTAAGCTGACGATATCATCCTTGATCATCAAACTAGGCCTGTTACTTACTTGCTCTGATTCTCCTTGACTTTCCATGACCTTCAATCGTTTGTTACATGAAAGAAAAGGATGGTAGCACGGAGGACGAGCCCAAGGCTGAACCTATCACTGTCACCAAAGACATTGCCCGCTCTGGGGCCAGCAAGAATGCCGTTGGTGGTGCTGACCCCACTCAATCCTCCATAAACTCCGCTGCCATTGATTCTTGCAAGCCGACTGATTACTCAGCAGCGGCCCCCCTGCCTCCTGTGCAATCTCTGGTTCGTGCACCCAAACAGAAAGTCGTCTCTGAGCTGGCTCCCTCCCAACTCGCCACTCTGTCTCAGATGAACAGGTTCCATCCAGAGCCCCGCGAAGCCAAACCTCCTGAGCCAAGCACCAAATCCACAGGCTTTTCCCAAGCCCGCCCCGACCAATGGCCCTGCTGCTGCTGCTGCCGAACAGATGCCACTGTCAACACCCCCACCCCAGCAGCTACCCTGTCGGTTGCTTCATCCGTTGCCACCCCTAGCTCAGAACTCTGGGCCACGGACCCTGCCGGACCCTCTACCTCAAATTCCTCGACCAACGCCAACAGACAGCCGGCAGCTCCTCAAACCAAGCCAGCAGCTGCCCCAGCGTTAAGACGATGGCTGGAACGAAATGCTTGGAGATAAATATATTGTCAAAGTATGTTTTGCCCCGCCAGGAAAGCCTGCGACCCGCACCACAAGAGCCCCAGTATGAAATCCCAAGCGATATTGTGCCTAGATCGCCGGAAGCCTCATGTCTTTCCTCATTTCCGCTCAGCTCCATCTCAACTGGCTTTGATCAAGCTGCTCAGCCCCAAGCAGGTGTCTTTACAACTTCATAACCATCTCACGAGCCATATGACCCTAACTTGTAGGAAGCAATTCACAAAATAAACGCCCAATCAGCAGCCGCCAAAGCCGACTTGGAACCCCCACAGTTACATTGAATGTCACCGTACCTACAAGTCTCATGATGAATGGAGAAGCCACTCCCTAATGATCATTGGCTCCTGTATTGCAAGACTTCCAGCCGGAAATATTGGAGCACCCTATCAAGGACTACGATCACACTTTGAGTTTTATGATTTCATCACGAATTTATTTTTCTCGGAACAATTATGAAACTTACTCCCCTCAGTTGTCAGCTTCCCATCTTCCAAAACAAAGATCTTACTGGTGTCACCGACCAAGAATGGCACACCCAGCAGCAGCAGCAGCAGCAACCACCAGCAGCCACAGCAACATCATCCACCACTGCGTAGTGGTCTCAGTTCAAGAGAAGAAGCTCACAAAGCAGATCACAGTCACCAACATACGCAAATCAACTCGTCGGGGTCTACCAACAATCTTGCTCAATCGAATTGATTGACATCCGCTAATCAGGGGGAAGTGATCACGCTAGATACCAGCTTGGATGAAATGGAGGGAATTATCAGTAAAGATCACGCCGCCATGCAAGTCCGACGCACGAGCAGCTTCAGTGGCGCCCCCAATTTTTTTAACAGTCCATTTCATCCAAACAACGCCGACGTACAAAGTGTAGGTGGTGGGACCTTATTTGCAGACCCATTTAACCCCGGAAGAATCCTTGGGTCTCCTAATTGTGTACCCCGAAATCCAGGACTCCATGAAGCAGGAGCTGGATCAAGTGCAGGGCCAACAGACCCTTCAGTACACAACTACCCCAGTCTTCCAAATTGCATATCCTGACATCGGCCCAACAACATCTACGACAAATCGTTCTTTGTTTCCACCCCCCAATTTTAGCCCAAATTGACCCTCTCGGAAACCGTCTGGTCATCAATACAGTGGTCTCACTCGGGTTGTAGCTAATTCTGCCACGCCTGCAGCCTTCACTGGTATTGGTATCAGCGCAGCCTTGGTCTCAGCAGTCAACGGTACGATTTCTACTCTGTACGATTTCTACTCTTTTCGCTGGCAAGTCTGGTAGCCATACGCCTTCCTCGAATAACTTCGGTGGTCTCAATGCTGCTGCTGACTGGACAGCTCCAGAAAGTTGGGGTGTCAATCCCGTGGATGGCGAAGACTCTGCCGACACGGATGCTGACAAGTCTGAGCAGGAGGAGGATGGACTGGTCCTCTCCGATTTTTATCCTCCGCACCCAGACAGCCATGGCGGCCCATCAGATCTTCCTGGAGCTCCGCCAGGTGCTGGGAGATACGCTGCCTCCTCTCAATCAAATGGAAGCTTCAGCGGTGTCAGTGGGATGACGGTGTTTTCTCAAACGGGTAATTCTATCAGTGCAACCAATATCTTGCGCGAACCCTGAGGCCTATCCCCCTGGCTCGCTTCCTGGCTTCGATTCTCGCCAATTCACAGGTCATGTATTCTTCAGATGGTCCATCTCCTCTTGGGGAAGCTACCCGATGACTACAACTTCGCAACACCGAGCATGACTTCATCACCCAAGCCAGCGTCTTGCCGCTGTCGATACCTGCCAGCCACTATCCATGGGTGATGGTGAAAGAAAGTTGAGTGAGGAAAAGAAGAGTTTGACTTCATCCCATGGCATCCTTCCTTCCCTTAGGTGAATGCAACATCCAGTACGCGCTCAACCCCTTCTCCAAGGAATACACATTCATCGAAGTCAATGCCCATCTTTCGCGTTCCTCTGCCCTGGCCTCCAAGGCCACTGGATACCCCCTTGCATTTATCGCAGCCAAGTTAGGATTGGGTATACCGCTCAACGAAATTCGAAATTCGGTCACCAAAGTGACTTCTGCCTGCTTCGAGCCTAGCCTGGATTACTGTGTCGTGAAATGCTGAGGTGGGACTTGAAGAAGTTCCAAAGAGTGTCTAGCAAGCTTGGCAGTTCCATGAAGTCGGTAGGTGAAGCTATGGCTATTGGTCGTAATATCGAGGAAGCCATCCAAAAGGCCATTCGCTCTGTCGATCCAGCATTCATTGGGTTCGATAAAAACTCGATCGTCAGCCAAGATCAACTAGAGCAGGAGTTGAGCCAACCGACCGACCGCAGAATCTTTGCCATTGCCAACGCCTTCAACGAAGGCTGGTCCCTTGATGAAGTATGGGAAATATCGCGAATCAATAAATGGTTCCTCAGCAAGCTTAAACACCTGGTCACGATGGAGAAGATAGTCAAAAGGTATCACGCCTCAAATTTCCCCGTCAACTTGCTTCGTTACACCAAGCAACTCGGTTTTTCGGATCATGAACTCAAACGAGTTGGCAATTCATAGATTATGTCTAGAATTTGGGATTATGCCCATTGTCAAGCAAATCGACACCGTGGCTGCGGAGTTCCCGGCCTACACCAATTACCTGTTCACCTCATACAACGGAACAGAGCATGACATCACTTTTAATGATTGGGGTCTGGTGTTTACCGCATCGGCTCCTCCGTTGAATTTGATTGGTGTGCAGTGCGAACAATTCGAACACTGTGTGGTCGTGGATCACGTAGCGTGATGGTTAACTACAATCCAGAAACAGTCTCTACCAATTTTGATGAGGCAGATTGACTTTACCTTGAAAGCATCAGCCTTGAGACAGTCCTTGACATCTACAACATGGAGAAATCCAGCGGAGTCATCATTTCCATGGGTGGACAAACCCCCAACAACATCGCATTGCTGCTGCACCGACAGAATGTTAAAATCTTTGGAACCTCTCCCGAAATGATTGATAACGCTGAGAACCGATACAAATTCTCTCGAATGCTTGACAAGATCGGTGTGGATCAGCCAAGGTGGAAAGAACTTATGACTATTGAAGAAGCCAACCTTTTCTGTGAAACCGTGGGCTATCCAGTCCTTGTCAGGCCGTCTTATGCCTTGTCCGGTGCTGCCATGAATGCCGCATACTCTGCAGATGACCTGTCTGCCTATCTAGCCCAAGCCGCACAAGTATTGCGTGAGTATCCAGTCGTGGTCACTAAATACATTGAAGGGGCGAAGGAGATCGAGATGGACGCCGTGGCTTGCCACGGAAAATTGGTCATGCATTATGTCTGCGAGCACGTGGAAAACGCCGGGGTACATTCAGGCGATGCTACTCTGATTCTACCGCCTCAGGATCTGGATCCAGAGACGGTACAAAAGATTAAAATTGCGACCGAGAAAATCGGCAATGCACTTAATATCACGGGGCCCTTCAACATTCATTTTATTGCCAAAAACAACGACATCAAGGTCAGAACTCATTTTCTCCCCTGCAAGTTTCACTCTGCTGACCCACCTTTTCTATTTAGGTGATTGAGTGCAATGTTTGGGCCTCTCGGTCCTTCCCGTTTGTCTCGAAAGTTACAGGTATCGACGCTGTGACCATGGCGACAGACGTGATAATGGGCTTCCCCGTCCAGCCATATCCCACGTCAACCATGCCCAAAGATTACGTTGGGATTAAGGCTCCACAATTTAGCTTCTCTTGTCTCGCCGGCCCGATTTGGTATTGGGTGTTGAGATGTCTTCGACGGGAGAAGTCGCATGCTTTGGCAAAGATAAGTACGAAGCTTACCTTAAAGCCATCTTGGCTACGAATGCCAGGCTTCCAAGAAAGAGTGTGCTCTTCTCTATCGGTGCTTACGCTGACAAGCTAGAAATGTTACCTTCAGTACAACGGTTACATCGACTTGGGTAAACGATTTGTGGTACCGCCGGAACCAATGACTTCATTACCGTAAGTTCCTAGACCTAAATTTCCCTTTTCATACATGGTACAGCTTTACCCATGTGAAATACAATCCAAAATTAGGAACCCGGCATCCTGTGTAAATTTTGGGAAGCCTTCTCATCCCAAAAAGAATCCAAAGGACAGAAGGCGGAATACTCTCTGATGGATCACCTCAAACAAGGCAAAGTTGACCTGTTCATCAATCTACCCTCCCGAAACTGGTTCAGGCGACCACAGTAACATTTATCTCTGGGTTATCGAGCCTGAAGAACTGCCATCAATCATGCCATTCCCCTCATTACCAATGTCAAAAACACCATAATCTTGATCGAGACCCTCACAATTAGCTCCATCAACGCCAAATCTTCACACCAAACCATCAAGCTCCCTGGTCTCGTGGACTCTGCTTGCTTTGTCAATGCCTTAGTTGCGTCGAACTCCGATTCTCTAGAGCAAATGACGGCGACCGCTGTCAAAGCGGGTTTCCTTACTCTTGTGGTCTCCGGAAACGGCACTGGCGGGCGTATCGATGACAGCAAGACCTTGGCGCTGGTCAAATCATCCATCTCGACCCGCGCTCATTGTAACTACGTCTTCGTCGTTGCTGCCACCCCCTACAATATCAATTCTCTTGATGGACAGGAAATTGGCTTGACCAGTGCTCTGATGACCATTCGAGCGTGACTGGAACACAGCCAATCAGGTCGTCGCTATCGCTGCTCATTTCAACCATTGGCCACTAGACAAGCCAATCTTGACCGATGCGAAAATCACAAACCTCGCTTCCATCCTCCTTTTCGCCAGTCTGCACAATCGTAGCATTCATGTCCTCAATGTTTGAGTGGCAGCAGATATTGAATTGATATGTCTTAGCAAGCAAAAAAGGATTGAAAGCCATCACTGACGTGACGATCTACACATTGTTTCTGAATCAGTCAATGTATCCTCAGGCACAGTGCCTACCAACAGTTGAAAATCAGGAGGTGATTTGGGAACATTTGGAACATATTGATACGCTCTCTGTTGGTCAACTGCCGTTTGAGTTGGCTGAAGAACTAGGAAAACCATATCTACCAGGAGAGAATCCATTCCCACTCGGGCATCTGCAAACCAACTCCTGGCAGAACTTGTCGCCCTCTTGGTCGAATCCCAATTGCCCTCAAAACATCAACGTTCGTCTTTTCTCTCCTCGCAAGATGCCCAAAAACTCACCCTTCCACATCCGCTTTATTACAGTTAATCTTCTCGTCAAATTCTTCCTTGAAAAGCTGGCCGATGGTCCCCCGATCCTTGTCCAAGCATTGGCTGCATTACAATCACTGTCAAAATCCGATGTGTTTCAAGCTGAACATGCCATCAAGTCTTGTCAAGTGTATGCACTTTGATACGAGATTCATCAACCCGTCTATAAACACTGTCAACTGAAATTCTCGCCACCCCCGCAGGCTCTTCCAGCATGTCACAATTCGCGATCTTGAGCAACCCAAAAGATTTTCAGTTCTGATGTTGCTGGATAGTCTATTGGCATACCATCGGGATGGTAAGCTCCATTCATTTTTTTTTCTAAAATAAAATTGACCAAGTCAAGCTTGTGGCAAAGCAACAGCTGCTTTTTGCATCCTTGTGTTCGTTTGGCTGTCAACAGCTCTGAAAAGTATGGGGGCCCACTTTCTTTTTGGCTACTGCTACTTGGTCAAGGGCGAAAAAGATCCACGAAATCTTGTCGTTGCTTTCAAATTGGCCAAAGTTATCTTGATCAAATTTGACCTTGGTGATCAAGCAGAGGTAATAATCCACTAGAAAAGCCCCTTTATTTCCCTCCTCCCTCAAATTTCTTTGCATCAATACGAACAAAACAATACTCACAGGTCTCTTCTTGTTTTTTGTTCTTCTCGTGAAATCTTCCAGAGCTTTTTTGATATCACGTTTTGCTACTTTCCAATCACCTTCAGACCTCCACCCGGAAACCTGGATGCCTATGGTGGAATTATTGCCAAAGAATTGACTCAGGGCTCGATTGACTGTCTCTCCGCCACTCCGCAATTTGGAATTTTAGTCTTGCCGCTATTGTTGGAAAAAATCCAAGCACCAGGAGTAGCGCCTCAAGTAAGATCCAACTAGCCAATTTTCAACTAGTATTCCAATAGATCTTTCAACCTAATACATCGCCCAGCCCAGACTTTTTACGACTTCTAGAGCATGGGTGCCACACATTATTCTCGATCGTGTTCCCCTCTGAGGTCCAATCTTCCCCAAGTGGCCCGCTCGACTTCATGAAACAAGCTCTAGAGGTTGTCATGAAAGAGTTACATTCACCCGAAAAGTCTAGGGCGATTCCGGCCACCCAATTGTTTGGTTGGATCATCAAGAGTGGCGCAAGTGTGACTGATGCACACTTTTACATCTCTGGAAGGGGACCACCACTGGAACCGGGGAGGATGTTTTGCTAAGGCGAACTAGTATACTCAGCCATCTCAGCACAATATTCAGCTCAACAACCATCACGACGAGCAACCAGGCTCCTGCAATTTCACAATGGCTTACGACCTCCATCCGGCATGAGATTCTCACTATATTGATCAAAGAAGTCCTAGAGGACAAGCAATGTACGGATTCTTTTATTCAGGTTGCAGCCCTACGTACTCTCGTCAAGTCTGTAGATATTCCCAACTCGCTTGAGATCCAGGAAGCCAGGATGTCATTGGCACTGTGACTTGCTTGCTTGTGAGCAGTGATGATGATGAAATCACGTCAGTACTTACCTCCAGTACTCTGTCTATTTTTCGGATGTTGCTCTCATTACTAAAACTTGCTTTTCGTGATCTTTGCCCAGCAACGCTGTCATTGAAAACCTCTCAACTCTAGCGGACTCTCACCCAGCTGATGTGGCGTCAGTAACGCTTCCAGAACTCTTCTCGCAACTACCCAACGCTCATAGCGTATCCCCGCCAGAACAGACCACGCCGATGCGGCATATCACCTCAGCTAAATATATTACGATTTTAGATACCTTGGCCACTCTGTGTGATCGAACCAGTCTCAAAAAGCTTTTTGAACCCTTTCTTATCCGACTGCTTGACACACTGGAGTCCAGCTGCAGTGCTGCGTACCAAACATCACTCAATGAATACATATCTCATAGAGGAGGTGATTCCGCTGAGCAATTCAATTACCATACCTACAGCCACCATCTGCTTCTCTGTCTTCGCGCCGACATACAATTCAAAATCGATCCATTCTTTGATCATGTCGTTAAACATACTGTATCCGATGTAGAAGATCGTGCTGTCAAAACGACTCAAGCTTGCGGCATCATTGGCAGATTATTCAAGATCTTGCTCTGTGAAGGAGATATTATGCAACTCTTACCTGCCAACAAAAACTGCTGATCCTACTTCAGGTTATCAGTTACTTTGTTTGGAGCTACATCATGATGGCTCAATTCAGTTGTATTACATTTGCAGGAAAAAAAGGAAAGGATTTGATAAAAGAAAAAAAGAGAAGAAAAACAAAAAAACTATGCACACATTAAAGCAAAATCAACATTAAGAAACTAAGTAAGAAAACAAGGAAAAAGATAAACAAGAAAAAAAAAATCAGGATTGCATCGACATAGTCGATGCTGTATCGGTTTTATGACTGATATAGCATCGACGGTGATCGATTTGGATGTCCGATGTTCAGTCGGCTTGGGCAAGGTTACGTCGACCAATAGCAATGTTCCATCGACCCACGCCATCATTGCATTGAGCCAGTCCGATGTTGTGTCGGCTTTGTCCGAGGTTGCGTCGAGCAGTCCCGGTGAAGGATTGCGGATGCCGACGCAACAGCGCCGCCGGTGTTATTGAATCGGCCATTGCGTCGATGGGGGCCATTATTACAACAGTATGAGCTGTTAATGCATCAGTGTGCCATTGATCCGGCTGCAAACGTGTCGACATAACATCGATGCAGGGTTGAGTCGCTAGGACGCGCGGCGACGTTATATCGACCATGTCCCATTTAGGATAGGAGACGGTCGATGCAATATCACCGTGTGTTGACCCAACATCGGGCTGCCATTGTATCGGGTGCTTGAACCGATGTAAAATTGGTTCAGGCTGTCCGATTTAAGGGCGGATACGGCCAACCGACACAATCATGCTGGCAGTGATGCTATCAGATCCATCAGACAGAGGCAGGTCAGTGATCAGGTCATAACTAATGTCCGTCCAAGGCCCCGCAGGTAT
>LAVV01013528.1:12100-22496 GCA_001263375.1 Puccinia sorghi
TTTTTATGGTAATTTTATTTATAATTATATTTGTTAGTTGGCTCTAACATAGTAGCCAGCTGACAGAAATGGCCACTTTGAGGTCAAGTACATGAGCCTTGAGACAAAAAAAAATGAAAGAATAGGCCCAATAAGCTGAAATTTTTTGATGTGATTTACTATCAAAAAAAGTCAAATTGAGTGGTTCAAGTCAAAGGGGGTATCAAATATACCAAATGCATGCTTCAAAACCAGTCAATTATTCAGAAATACATTTTTTCATTAATGGGTCCTAGGAGATGATGATGGGTGGAGAACCAACATGTTTTCAAAATGGTAAATTTTTGATAACCTATGAAAGACATAATGGTAGATTTGGTCGTATTTGGTACCCCGTAATTGCAGACAATTCAGGATTAGAACATATAGCCTCAAGGGTTGAGATGCTCCATTTGTTCAACAAAGCTGAAATGATATGTGATGTGATGGTGGGAACTTGAAAAAAAAAAAAAAGTGTAGACTGGACTTTGGGGGTGGCAGAGTGTCTGCTGAACACGAGTTTTCCATTAATATCGGGGCCCCTATTTGCCCCTTATCCTTGTTCTTCCTATTGAACCCTATCATCAAAATATCATAAAGAACTAACTTGTTTTTGATCTTGGATGCACCCCCAAGTTAGTTAATTAATATTGGAGATGAGCTGATTCACTATAAAGTACAAGGTAGCTTGGAAGTATCTTAGATCAGTTGATTCTAAACCATGTTGGATTTGGTGTGTGCAGCCTGGATTGACTAGGGTGCACTCAGTGAAGCTTTCATGTTGGGAGTGTGGATTGCCTGTCTCTATGCTTCAAACCATTGGTCTTTTAAATTTTTGTTCTTCTCCCTCCCCTTTTTATTAATATTGTCTCCACTGTTTCTTTCTGGTATGTTGGTCAATTTTTTAGGTCAACTGTTTCTTTCTGGTATGTGTTAAGCACCTTTTTAGGGAATAACTTTTTGAATTCAAAGTCTTTTTTATGTTGCACCCATCTTTCATCATGAACCTCTTCTCTCACAGTTCAAGCAGCCTGAAAATATATTCAAAATCAAGCCTGAGAGTCTATTTAAGCCCATCACTATCAAGCTGATCTCATATCCCAACAAGGCTCCACTTTCTTCAGTTTATAATCATGTTTTTTCCCTATCCTTGTTACTGTTTCTATATTTCTCTGAATCTCCCATCCTTTTTATGTTTTGAAATATCCACTTTCTGCTTCACCCTATTTCATACTCTTTGATAGAGAAGCAGAGACCTGAAGACTGCAGTTTTTTTTTTTTTTTCTTGCACTGCTTATGAGCCGACAGATTATTATTTTTTCCCTGTTTGATTTACCATTAAATTAGGTACTTCCCATTAGTCTTGATTGGTTAATCTAGACGGGCTAAATCTAAATTCCAAACTTTGTTTGGTCTGACTGTGATCAATTTTTATCACAAGAGACAAAGTTTGGGATTCCATGGAGGGTGTTGATCAGAATAATGATTTGATGGAGATTCCTTTCTTGCCTTGTGGATGTGTGATGCTGCTGTAACACAACCTAATCGCTGTAGATTAATAAGGTTGAAGGGAATTCTTTAAAACAGCTTCGACTTGATTATGTATGCTGATTTTCTTGTAAAATAAATTACATCCACGCCGAGTAGAGCACAGTCATGAACACCAGGAATCGGTCGAGTCAGCAGCCATCTTCTTCAGCACCACAGCCGCTGTACCAACTATCAACCCAGTTCCGGTAGCCTTCTCTGTCTCGGTATCATGGTGGGAGAGTGTGTGTCTGGCTGGGATTGATCGGACTCGCACTTCGTTTTGATTTAGTCATTGGCGCTTCTCGCAGTCGGGTCTCGAGCAGGCCAGAAGGGAACTGAACGAGGGCGCCGTGGGGAGGGTCAAGTCCAAGCTGGAAGAAGAGAGGGTAAAGTCAGACAACTGATCAGTTGCTCAGGTGTTATTCAAAGGGGACGCTCATCGCCATATGCACTACCACAGAACGTCGAACTCCCCTCCGCCGGCGATGGTCCAACCGAGCCAAGTCAGATCGAGTATCTTACCGTCCAGGATGAGCTCGAGTTGGTCACCTTCTATCTTTCCAAGATCTCCCAGCTCTGTCGGGCCTCCATCTTCAACTTCCCCGAGACCGTCGAGGCTACCGCCATGAGCTACCTCAAGCGCTTCTACCTCCGCAATACCTGCATGGATTATCATCCTAAAAACATCATGTCAGTTGACCCTCAAATCGGCCTTCATCTGGTATCAAAAGTACACTCACCACCTTTGTTCCCTTCCCCTTGGGATGTATTGTACAAATAAATGAAAGGCTCACCTGTCTGTTCCTGGCCACGAAGACTGAAAACACGTCGATTTCGATTGACAGCTTTGCGTCGCGGATCCCGAAGACGACGAACGAGGATGTGCTAGCGCTAGAGTTCCTGGTAGCCCAGTCGCTCAAGTTCCAATTCAAGGTGCACCATGCCCATCTGGCGGCCCGGGGAATCTATCTGGATCTGCAGCACTGTCCGCAAGCCGGATCGGTAGGCACGGACCGGCTGGGCCAGGTCTGGCCGGAGGTCTGCGCGCTTCTGCGTGCGGCCAGACTCACGGATCTCGAGTTCTTGTGGACGCCCAGCCAGATCGCCTGTGCGGCCTGGTGGACGGCCGATCGCGAGGTGACAGAAGTCTGGCTGAAATCCAAGGCCAACCGTGTGGCGAGCACAAGCAGCAGCAGTGATGCTTCTACAGCCAACCAGGACCTTCTCCCTACCACTCTCGGCCTCGATCCCCTCCTCCGACACCTCCAGGACCTCTCCCAAATCCTCATCCATGCTCAACATAAACCCATCGATAAGGACCGCGTCACCGCCGTCGATCGCCGTCTCCGCTTCTGTCGTAACCCTGAAAAGGACCCTAACTCCGCTCTCTTCAAAATCAAACAGGCTCAACTCGATACTGCTAATCTCGCTAAACATCATCAGAAATTTCCCGCTGGCTCTAATCAGGATCCCTTCTCTTGAAAAAAAAAGGGGGAGGGAATATCGTAAAATAAACCTACATTCACAGCCAGCTTTTTCTTTGCTTGACCAGCTGCCTTATGTATGTACCCCAAACCCCTCCATTTTGACTCACGAGTATGGGATCTGAATGGTCCAGACCAAGCCAGCCCGCAACTCCTTTTTTTTTTTGTGCCACATAAGCTATTCATCCGGGTATAAATTACAATGCATATTCAGGCATTGTGAAGAGAGATGTGATATACAAAACTCATTTGTGTAAGAGTCAGTGGATCTACATACTAGGTCTAGTCAGATATAATTAGAATTACTCTCGGAAATGACACCTTTTTTTTTGGATAGTAGCAAATAATGGAAAGGAAAGGGCATTACACAAGAATGTGTGACAGGGTGTTTGTGGAAAGAAGATGTCTAGCAGGACACAAGTTGTTAATAATTTTTCTGGATGAATCATTGGCTTTGCTGTTGGGAGACTAGGGAGAGCCTTGTTCTGCAACCTGTCTTCCCAATTATTTGCGGGGAATGGTGACATCATTAGATTCTAGTGTGAGTTGTTGCTCTTGTTGAAAAAGCAACAGCAATGTCTGTCATTTCACAACTCATGGAGACAGTGAAGGAGTCGAAATTTATGCACACATATATTTTCCCCTTTTTCTTTAAAAAAAAAAAACAATCAAAGATTGATAGTAGTGGTGGTCAAGCATTCAGATGAACTCTTGAGAGTTTATTTCACAAGGTTTATTGTATACAAGTTCATTGAGGCTGATATGGGCAAATCCACCCGTTTCAACACTGATCTCTAGGGGAGCCCCTGCCAACAAAAAAAAAACAAAAAAAGAGGTATGGTTATGACAAGCCCGTCCATTCTCTTTGGATGACTGCAGGATCAAGAGAACAAAAGTGCATCCTTTGGTGCTTTAGGAGGAGAGGGGATTTGATCACTATCAAGCCATGCCAAACATACAGCCCTCCCTTGCAACTTCTTTCTTCACTGTTTCCACCTCAATGTCACTGGACTACAGGTACTTGCTAAGTACATTATTGTAAGCACAGGTCTCTTCAGTCTCCTTCCCCTGAATACACTTGAGACATCCAATCAGAGCCTTAAAAAAAAGACCTTAAAATTCCTAATTTTAAAAATATTAGTGTGTATTCACATCATCTTAATTATCTATAAACAGGTGGAAAATGATGATGATTGGTATTCTTTCTTTCCAATTTAATGATTGATCATGAGAGAAAAGATTGTTTACTTATCATAAAAGAATCATTTTTGTTTATCAACAAATTGTAGCATTGATCTTATTAAAACTGATTAGTGTTTCATCCACAGAGATTAAAAAAAATAATAAGAAGTCTTGGTTATTGACTATGTATGTCTACAGGCTGTAGTCTGCAATACATGCAACACTAGTACATACACATGAACAACCCCCACCTTTTTTATTCCAAGAAATAATGACAGAATCAAAAAAAAGTTGGATTAAGAGTTGTATTGGGGTGCACAGAATCATCTGTTTGTTCTGGGGAAATTTATTTACATGACCATACCCACATCCATCAACTTATACATGGTGCCCATTCTTTCATTTACTCAAGATAGAAAGTGCATCAAACTGTCGCGGTCAGCCAGATATCGGGGGTGATCTTGTGGCGGTCCCGGGGGGGAGTCGGGGTTCCCGGATGTGATAGCCTGAACAGTTTCGCAGCGGACAGAAATTTGGGGAAACCGAATTAGAAACGAAGACGGCCTTAAGAAGATGTCAGAGCTGGGGAGCCAAGACAGAGCGAGTTCCACAGGCGAGATGGAAGACGAAGGAGGCACGGTGGTCCAAGGCGAGAAAGCGGGAGAGGCGGGCGGGCAGGAGCTGAACGACCAGCCATTGGACCTGGAGGATGACCTGTTTGGCGGCGAGGAGGAGGAGGACGAAGAAGAAGAAGAAGGAGGAGAAGAAAAAGAAGAAGAAGAAGACGAGGGCGAGCTGGTCCCGGATGACGACGAGCATCGCACGAGAAGCGCACTCGAGTATGACGAAGATATCAACGCTCAGCCCGTCCCCACTCGTCACCTCCACATTGCCGAGCCCGCTTTGCCGAACTTACCCTTGCCCAAACCTTCGGATGGCAAGGTCAGTAGTAGTCGGCACGAGAAATTTCACCCCGCGCGCTATTCAGAAAAATAAATAAAAAAAAATTGATCCCCCGTCTCCTCACATATCGATACATAGCTTTGGGATCTCAGAATCCCCAACTTTCTCACCTTCAATCCTTTGCCCTTTTCCGAGCACGAATTCCTCCTCGATCCTGCCTCTTATTCCCCCGAAAAAGATGCCTCGGAAAACGACGCCAGCAAGTTCCTCACAGAACAAAATGTCATCAGATGGCGCTGGAAGAGGAATTCCGACGGGATCCCAGTCAGTTGCGCGCCTTATCTTACTTTACTACCATCTGAAAATAAAGAAAGCTGGATATTAATTTTTATTTTTCATTTTCTGGACAGGTCAAACAATCTAACGCCCGGGTGATCTGCTGGGAGGACGGCTCACAATCGCTGCAGGTCGGCTTGGAGCTATTCGACATGGTGTTTACCACAGATAGTCGACAACTTACCAACCCAACCGCTTCGCAACAACAACAACAACAACACGGAAACACGCAAGGGCTGACGTATCTGTTTGCGCAACACTCAGAGCTGAAGTTATTAGAGGCGCAGGCGTCGATCACAGGACAAATAACGCTGCGACCGTACAGTCTGAACTCGCTGACGCACCGGAGCATTGTGGCGAACCGGACGTTGTTGAAGGCGAGTTCGCAGCGCCAGACGACGCTGCGGGTGATCACGTTCGACCCGGAGCAGGAGAAGATCAAGAAGGAGATGGAGGAGGAACGCAAGCTGAAGGACCTCAAGAAACAGGACGCCAAGCTCGCCCGTCAGAACTCGCGCCAATCCCATCTCGCAGATCCCGGCTCCCGTCCCGGCGTACGCAAGCGCAGATTCAACGCCCCCCTACTCTCGGACGAGGGCGATTTCGCCGAAGAAGAAGAAGAAGAAGAAGAAGAAGAAGAAGAGGAGGAGGAGGAAGAAGAAGAATACGAGGAAGAGGAGTGGGACGATTCGACACATGCTCCTGGCCAACCGAGCCATGGGCCTGCGGCACTAACAGAGCTGGAACTGGCGGACCAAAAAATCGAACAACAACATCAACGCTATCGTAAGAAATCTGTCCCCCATCCTCATCGCTCACTTTCCTCCCAAAACCCCTTGCCTTCATCCGTCCCAAAACCCTCTCCTCCTCCTCCTTCGACCGCTATCGAGCCTCATCAACCCAAAATCACCAAACGTAAACTCATCATCGCGTCTGATGATGAAGACTGAAAATCCCACCCAGACCCGGCCCTTCTCTCTCATTTTTCCCTCTCACATGTAATCCTTTCTCTTTGTTTACCAAAAAAACAACATATTTTGTGTTTCATTTGTTTTTCTTGCCCAGAGCGGGGAACGGGGGATTATCAGTATGTCGCAACCCACGGCCCAATCAAGTTGTGTGCACACAAGGGGATGGCAAGCAGTGGCCAAGTGAGTCCGAGACACCCACCGAGGGGCTCTGTGCAACCTCTTTGGCCGAGATGCAGCCCGCGATCGACGTCTGCAGTAGCGGCATGTTTTCAGTCAGGGACGCTTCTTGAGACTTCCTGCCGCGCTCTTCCTTCACTAATCACGTCGCGTCCAAACACTCCCACTCTTCTTCTTCTTCTTCTTCTCTGTCCGCTTTTCATCCATGCTCCTCCACCTTGTTCATAATAGATTCTTTTTTATCTGCTTCGGTTAAAAAAAAGGATTTTTCGTTTCTCTCTTATTGAAGAAAAAAAAAAGAAGAAGAAGAAAAGCTCGAGGAGGAGGAGCTTGAGTAAGTGGTAATTTTGAGCAGCGAAACATGCAGAAAGAGAGAGAGAAAGAGAGAGAGGAAAAGAAGGCTAGGAGGAAGAAGAAGGGAGACGGGACAAGCGTGCGGATTTTTTGCGTAATTCGGCGTTGATAGCGAGGTTGAGAGGGGCAGGGATTTGGATGGAGAGAAGGGCAAGATTGGAGGTACGGGGCTGGATCAATCGATTGGAGGTAGGAAGGTTTAGATGGGTGGTAGAGGGGGAAGGAGAGGGGTGGTTGGACTTGCGGGAGGAGTTAGGACAGGAGTTGAGGATGAAGCGGTCCTGGATCTGAACGGCCCGACGCATGAGGTCGCGGCCCCACACCTGTGACTCCGCCTCTCCCTCCTCCTCCATCGGTCGGCTCAAGTACTCGGCCTCTTGCCGCGCAAAACTCGCCCGGATCTCCGCCTCGAATCGCAGCGTCCGAAACTCGCTCACCGCCACCTTGTAGGCTTGGTTCAGGTTATACCCTTGATCGTGGTATAATCGCTCCGCATATTCGATGCAGCTGAAAATCATTCAAACATATACAGAGACCCATGGTTTCAGTTTTGCTTGTGGATGATACAGGGAGAATGTGTGAGATCAGAGAGAGAGAACGCAACTCCTCGGGAGAGGGATTGGGGGAGATCTGATAGAGATGCTGGGGGTTAGATGAGTAGCTGGTCTTTTGGGCGAGCTGTTGGGGGTCGAGTTCGAGGAGGGAGACAGGGCGATAGGCCTCGAAGGGATGGTCTCTGAAGAAGGCCTTACGGAGACGGTCGCGGATAGGGAAGAGGATGGGCTGCATGTTCCTGGAGCGGTGGCTCGAGAGTGGGTCTTGCGTCGGCGTCGGATTCGGCGGGTAGTTCACTAGCGCTGGATAGCTCCGTGGCGCCTGCTTCAATAAACCCGCTTGGAGCTGCGCCGAGATCTGCTTGTGAACCAGGATCGCATGGTGTCGTGGCATGTCTTCCGACTGCAGTTAAGGGCTTCGACCAAGACCTTGTTGAACAGGAAGTCGACTAAGAGAAATCAAGAAATCCACTCAGCCACGAGAAAGACCTCGGGGATCCCCCCCGGGGTTACGGGCTTCATCGAGAGACCCCCGGACGCACGGCAGAGAGCGGGTTGCTCCAAATTTTTGGTGTCAAACATTGAGACTGGGTTTAATGAAAATATATTGAGCTTTTCTGGAGAATAAAAGGGTGGAATGGACTGATGGAGACCTAAAGAACCATCTTCCAAGCCATGCAGCCATTACTGGCCATCTTCATCTTCAATCATCTCTTGGGCCTTTTTTCTTTGTTCTTTTGACAGTTCTGCATGTGGTGTGTGTTGTAGACTTCTTTTTTTCCTGGGCTGCCCATATCACACCCCACTATCATCAGTGGGAAAACAAAAGAAAAATATAAACTGAAACCTCACATTTTTTTTTTTTTTTTCTTCTTCTTCTGATATTCAAGGCCCATGTCTGATAAAACACCACTCCTCTCAAGGCCAATTAACACGACACTAATGGGGTCCATTCTGGATCATAGAGTGGATCTGCACTGCTCCACATGGATCAATTGGTGACATTGCAACCCCAGGATTGCCTTTTCTTTTTATGACAAAAAAAAAAAAAAGAAAGGAATAATCTCGGGAATTCTTGAATAAGACCCATGTAAGATGATTTTTTATTATCTGTGCTTGGGTTTTATGTAGGGAGATATTGGAGTCTGCCTTGAAAGAGAAAGACGCTTGCGTTTGATGTACCCATGGTATATACACTAGTAGGACTCCCTTTAGCCTGCCATGTTACATGATTGAAAAACCCAAGGAATTTCTGATGAGATGTTTTTTCTTTGAAATATACAAGACTAGCCCCATGAGAAATATTACCAACAACGACCGTCATAGTAGGAGGGAGCATAGAAGCGCACAAGAAGGTTGTACAAGGCCACATACCAATAACAAGCAACCTCATACATCCACAGTCGAAGACCTCATGGAAAGAACGGAATGCATGTTTCTTGATAGCGCTCAATCGGAAAGTGTACAAGCGCTGAATGGGCAGCTCGAGTCGCTTTGCTTCATATGCACAACACACATAGATCTTGGGCCCTAAGCGCATATAATCAAGGAAGCTTTGTTGATTGGTAAGACAAAAAAAAATCAAGAAGTAGAATATAGGGTTTTTTTTTTTTTTTTTTCTAATGAGACATGGTTGCAGATTCGTGTTGTTCTTGTTGTTGCTTCCTGAGAGCGTTTTTGATGCGTTGAGTCTCCTGCAATATCCTACTTTCTTCCCTTCTCTCCTCGAGCAGCTCACCTAGATAGCGTCGATCGTTTGGTCCCAGACCCGAGTGCATCGATCATCATGTGGAATAAACAAAACAAAAAAAGGGGGCAGGGATAAAGACGGAAGACAGCAGGTCAGTTTCGATCACGTACATCTTAAGAAAGAAAGAAGAGATTCATTGATTGAAATGTGTTGAAAAATTGCATGATTCAGTCAAGGGGATGTTGAGGGCAGGACTGACGTTGACGGATTTTGAGATGATAGAAGTAATAGCCGAGCGAGCCGAAGAGGCCGGTAGAGATTCCATGAGCCCACAGGTCTATGAGCGGGTGGGTTAAGAGCCAGGAGGATGGAGTGGAACAGAGAGTGGGGAGGGATTGAAGGTGGGAAAAGAGGTTGTGTGTGATGAGCAAGCGAGGAGGGAAAGCATTCAGGGAAGAGAGAAGAAGGGACTTGACTGGTGAACAAGGGTCTCTGCATGACGCCGAGCTGATAACAGCGGATCCCGAAGCCGATGGCTGCCCAGGTTGCGGTGTACGTAGCCAAGCCCATGCTGCTTCAAGAGTTAGTTGTTGTTCGCTGTCAGTTGTGTTCTGCTGAAGCAACCGGAAGCCGCCCCTCGGTCTCTCCCTGACCATACCCCGGATCCCCCGAATTCACCAAATCTTGAAGCTCTGTTCTTGTGACTACTCATTACTAAAAAAACATGTTCTTTTTCTCCTCTTGTTTTATAACTAGTCAAGCTCTCTGAAATTTACTTTAATAACTATTGTTTACTCCTTAATTTTGTCTAGAAAGCCTCAGAAGTTAACCCTTATCAATGACTCTTGTCTTATTCAAAACAGCCTGATATACCCTACTCATTCGACCTGGTCCCTTGCGTCCAAGTTATCCCATTTCCACAATCTTTTTCTTTGCTCCACTTGATCTTGTTTCTGCACTTGGAGTTGAAAGTTGGAAGGCCAAAGCATGTTAACTGTCACATGTCAAACTTCAGGCTCAGCTTTGAATCAAATGCTGCTTCAAATAGCTCGCGCTATTCAACCAAACATCTACATATCCTATATCAACGTGCAACACTCAACCAATGAGAGCTCAACATTCTTGAATCAAATGCAAAACACACATTTCAATCTTCAACTTTTTGCAAAGGATTACTTTCAAAGTTTACTCAGCCAT
>LAVV01013539.1:2772-13161 GCA_001263375.1 Puccinia sorghi
GGGGATGACTCCTCATCCTGCAATCTACATACTCAGACAAGAACACCCACTCACCAGAACCCCAGAACCTTCCCACTCTCCAAGAACATGCCTTAACACTCCCCAGTTTCCTCAAAAACTGTGTCAAAAGGCCTTGGGGATGTTGAATTATTTGTATCTACATACCCAACCTGAAATTACCTTCACTGTCAATCTCCTAGCACAATTTACGAGCAGTCCAACGGAATAACACTGGTCCATGGTGAAACATCTCCTGTGTTACTTAAGAGCGACTCGACATTTTGGCATTCGCTTCACTCAAACAGTAGATCCCAAGTATGGTTTGTGTGGATGGGTTGATGCGGACTACGCAACCTCTCTAGTGACAAAGAAATAAACTTTGGGATATGTGATCACCATGTATAGTAATCCTATCTGCTGGTCGGCAAAGAGACAGCTGGTTGTTTCTCAGTCTACAACAGAGGCAGAATTTGTTGCAATAAACAGATGCGCCAAGCAACTTTGATGGCTTACCAATCTAGTACTGAATCTTCAAATAAAGATCAAGGCACCAGTTATGAAAAATGACAACTCTGGAGCAGTTACTATTAGTCGTGAAGCGCAGCGGAATGAGAACACCAAGAACATTGAAGTGCAATTTCAATATGTACTTGAGCTAGTGTCAAAAAAGCAACTCACCATTCAGAAAGTCCCAACACAAAAAATGATAGCCAATGGTTTAACTAAACCTCTTGGGTTTGTCAAACTAGAAGCCTCAAGATCACAGCTACACCTCAGCAATTCAGAATCAAGGAGGAGTGTTAGAATATAATCCTGAACGCCGAGTTTTTTTGATTTATGCATCATATGCATAATGTAAAAAAGGTTGTAGACCTAACCGGACTTAATTCTTGGAATAGCAAAATCATCAAAAAAATCTTTCAACATCACTTTTTCATTCTGTTCAAACTGAAGATCCCTTAATTCACTGTCAAAATGTCCTAACTGCACATCACAACCGATTAAAATTCCAAGCTAGACTCAAGAGATTCAGGAGGAGCTCCAAAGAAAACCAAGTGGAGGTACAGCCAAAAAACCCTTTTTCTATTCATCCTCATCGATTCTCCTTCTTCTTTTCAATTTTCTTGATTATTGATTCTTTCATATATTAACTTTTCTCAAATCTTTTCAAGGCTTTTGTTTTCAGTAATTAATCTTCTAAAAAATAATTTCTACAATAGTCCAGTTTCTTGTGTTGCCGCCAGGTTCTGATTATAAGAAGGTATTTCATAAAGCCTCTTTTCTTTTATTTTTTACTCCTTTTCTTGCTCTTTTTCACATATTAATTTTCTTTATTTCTCAGTCATACTACTATTAGTTTTTAGTTAGATTGCTGCAATAAAGTATTTGGATCTCAAAATCTTATCAATGGTGCAGCGGCAGGCAAGGGTGGGGGAGGGGGGGGAAGTGGCAAGGGCCAATGGCACAAGCGTTGAGGGGACGGATGGAAGGGAGTGCGGGAAGCGGATAGTTGGGCGGGTGGGAAAGAGGAGAGGGGCGGTTGATGGCAAAGAGGGGAGTAGGAGCGTCTGCAGGAAAACAGTGGGCTGCAGGCAAACAGCCGGCAGCGGGCAGACAAACAAGGGGAGGGGCAGCAGTTGGTGATGGGTTGGCGGCTCGGAGTGGCTGGCAACGGTCGGTCAGTTGGCAAAGGGTGGTTGGGGTGATGGGTCGGCTGAGGTCGGCAGCAGGAATGTAATCTTGAGGGGACTGTGATTATTTGAGGATGATTTAAAGTTTTTGAGAGTTAGCAGCATGTTGTGAGTGTGTTGATAGATTGCTAACTGGGGAATGGGCCAAGGTGTGGAGGCTGAAGATAATCCCCTAGTTGGGGAAACCCCTTGCAAGTCCCCAGAGGGGGTTACAAAATCATAACACATACACTACACAACATGCACACCTACTACACATCACCTGTGGTCATGCCAAAGGACAAATCATTCAGTGAGTTTCTCTTCTTCATTCATTTCCCCCTATCTTGCCCTACATACATCTGATCTTCTATTTCACAGTCAACCTTGTTCCTCCTCCTTTGCCTCTGGCTCAATTGAGTCAGACATGGTCCCTGCTCCTTGATTTTATCACTTTGAGATGTGATCAAATCCAGGAAAGCTATAGAGGGATTCAGGGGGTTGCCCTTTCACAGTCCCGTGGGGCTATATTTGGCAGCCTGCGGTATAAGGAGGCTGTTTTTTGAGGTGCTAAAACTGCGGCGCAGTTGCCGAGTTGAGAAATCTAACACCTTGAATAGCCGCGCCCCAACGGGGCGCCCGCTCGCTGGGACTTGTTCAAGATCGGCCTTCCAAGTTCCGATCGATTTTAAAAACCAAAATTGCGCGTTATCAAGCCCCGGTCACACCAGGCAGGTGTTATGCCCTGGGGGAGGCTAAAAGAGGTACCACCCAACTACACGATCGTAGCGGGCATCAGCTCTCCCCCATACAGGTATACACCAGGCCATAACAGCAGGAACACAAGAATGTTGATGATGCGGGTTTGATTCTTTTACAACACTCCGGCCGTACGCAGTCGCAGCCCAAGTACAAGCCAACGCATGAACCACTGTTGGTATTTGAGCAATAAGCTTTCCTCCTTGAAACCTGGCAGAGGCTCAAGATGGCGTACCAGACCTCAAATTTGGTATTATTTTTGTGACTAGATTTGTAAAGTTCACGCAGCTTGTTTTATTGGGGGCATGCTAATTGAATGTGAAGGAATGTCGTTGTTTGAAGTTAGTGCGGCGTCTTAATAAAAGCCCCAATTGACTCAAGCTCCCTAAGATTTGCCCTCTGCAGTCCGCGATGTCTTATCAGCCATATTGCTATTGGGGGGCGTGGCCCCTTCTAGTTTTGTTCACTCATCAAATTCGATGTACAAATCTGATCTCTCCCACCGCGATTGGCCTGGATTCTGCTACCAGCGCCTCACCTTTATCAGGTTATTTTCCGCGGCGGGAAGTTCCTTCTGGCCCGTCAGGCGCAATAAACGCAATTAGAGCCGACCATTCACCCGTTACACCCTGGGTAGATCCTAGCCTGCTTGTTCCAGGCTCTTTGGGTGTATCTTTGTCTCCGCTCATTCAAGTACCGCCTCCCCCTACTTTCTTCTCGCCACTTTATCCTACGCAGCCAGGACATCCAAATTTCCATGTCGGTCCCAACACGGAAGCGCTTCAATTTCAGCCACACTTTCTCCCCGAAATAAATGGAGGCATTCATCAGAATGCGATCGAGAATGCTATGAATAGCGAAGTGACCGGCCTATTGCTATCTGATGGTACGATGGGTGATTCTGGCGTGCAAATGATAGCACATCAGCCTCATCCGCCTGTGACTAGAAGCAACTTGAATGCGTATGCGCCGGAATACTATCGGGATCGTTCTGCACAGGCATCCAACGTCGGGATTGGAGCACAACATTTCCATCCGTTTGTTCCTAGAAGAAATCTGAACCCCCAAGCGTTGGAATTCAATCCTAATAGAAACAGAATAAATTTGAACGCTGAGCCGGACATTAGGAAAAGTAGCTTGAATGTTTTTGCGCGGGAATTCCATGTGGATCGCAGCGCCAATAGTGATAACGTGATGAAGGCAACACAAGAGCACCGCCCTCCTGTGCCTGGAACAAGCCTGAATCCTCAGGCTTTGGAATTTAAGCCTAATAGGAACGCAAAGACTATGACGGGAGACAACACCGCAAGAAAACATCGTCCTCCTGATTCGGAATATAGAGTAAATCCCTCTAGTCCGCCGTTCGAACCATCTAGCAGTACTGCAGCTTCTAGCGCAGAGACACCGACCAAAAATCTCCGCCATGATGAAATCCATAGCAAAGAAAATGAACTCTCATTTCAACTCGAAAGGTAACTGTGATCAATTTATCTTTGAAATATATCGAAGAATTCCCTGAAGCTAATTTTTTTGCTGTTCCTTTGTTTTATTCGAGTAGTGAAAGTAAGGAAGCTGGTAAACATACTAAAGGGAAAGTGGAGCAGGAGAAGCAGACAGGAGTATTCAATGAAGATGGCGATCCCCCAAAATCACCTTCTTACCCCTTTAATGGTGTCGAATCTAGTCATAAAGAAAAAAAGTCAGATCTACCGGTCGATAGCCCTCGAGTAACGGCCCAAATGCATTCGAATACTAGCCCGCAAATTGAGACAGCGGTGCCTGAGACTAAGAAAGCTAAGAATAAATCCTCTCCCATAAAAACAGTCTCAGCTCCTCCCAAAGACCAACAAAAAGCAGAAGGTGAAAAGGAAAGTATTTCCTTGGGTGATAGTCTAGTGGTGATGGAGGGGAAAGGTTCTCATTTAAATGAATTCAATGGTAAAAATAGAATATCAACAAGCTCAGATTTATCTCATGCAGGCAGCACCATTTCCCAAAAAAACCCTGTTTCTCCAACTGAATTTGATATAAATAAAATGGGAGCCATAACTATCCATGGTAAGACACAATCAAAAGATTCTGATTCTTCCATAACTAATTCTGTTCAAGTGAATAAAAATAATCAATCAGATGAAATATCAAGTTTGAAGGATTCTCCAAATGCTCAGACGGGAAAAATCAATAGTTTAATCATTAAAAAGAAATATGATAAGATTTTTCCCCTTGAAAAGAAAAAAATAATCCCAGAGGGCTTATTAAGATCTATAAACAAAAACCAAGATATGTCAGAGCTTTCCCTTTCAAATTATGAAGAAAATCCCTCCATTTATGAAATTTCTTGTATTTTTTTTGGTGAAGCTAATGTTTCATTGATGATTGAACAGGGAGTAGATTTGGAAATTGCAAATGATCTAGCAATTCTCTTGAACCCTTTTGATACCACAATGCACTATGGATTGAGATTAATTTCTAAGACTCACACTTTGGAGAAGCTGATGAATGTTTGGATTAGAAGAAAAGTAGAATACATCAACACTGAGTCTGAAATTATCAATATTATTGGACCCTTGGAAGGAAGAAGAAGATCACTGGCATTAAGAAATTTTATAAATAAGATTTATTTTGCAAGTATTTGGAATTCAAATAAACAAATACTTCAATCCCATGGAATAAAGAGTAATGTGATAGAAGCATTAGAAGAATACTATGGAATTTCCAATATTCCATCCAAGTTCTACAACATTCCAAGAAATAGAGGGAATCTCAGAAGATATCTACCTCCAAATTCCGAACGTTTTCTCATACAAACAATGGGTCTAAAACTAAGCCATGACAGGTTACTCCTCATTTCATACTTGATGAATAAAAAGGGATCTGCATGTTGGTGGGAAAGTTTCAATCTTGAAGATGATAGCAATAGATTTGGTTTGGATATATTGACAGTCTTAAAAGTAGGAGATGCACTTCAATTTGGATGTCAGGATGGGCTTGGCCAATGGGAAAAATCAAAATATAAAGCTGATGAAGCATATGCTCAGCTTATTTCAATATTTTTGAATGAAGAGAATACACTTAAAATTCCGTGGATTGAATCATCAGAGAGGGAATGGTTAAATAATTTGCCTGGAAATATATACCAAGAAAGACTCAAACAGCTAAGCTACTTAATTTTCAATTTGGGGGAACATAACAAGATGATTTTCCCCATTTCAAATGAAAAACTGAACAAACATCTAAGAGGTCTTTTCATCAGTCAAGATGACTACAGATTGGGTTACGAATTGATCTGGCTGGACAGGGGCCTAAAATTGGAAGAATTTTTAATGAAGATGAAAAATTGGATGCCACCTATTTATGTAGCCAAGCGTGAAGTTCAGAAACTAACACAAGCTGAAAAACATGCATTAGCTACTTGCCTTACAACCTTCAAAAAATCATCTATTCTTACAGAACAAAAAACCCTTTTTCCCTCCTTGCAAATTTTTATGAGAGCAATTAAGAAATTCTCACCTGAAAACCTTTTCAGATGAGCTCTTGCAAATTCTTTCTTATATTCAAAATTTTAACAAAATTAGATCACAGTTTGATAATTTTTGTTCAGTACATAAAAACAAGATCAACTAAAACTTAATTGTTACTTTATGCTAATTCGTTATTTTTGAGTTCTACAGAATTATTTTTTGGTGTGTTTTTTTTTTTCCAATTTTTCAATATAAAATTACATATTCATAAATAAATTGACCACATTCATTCAAGATGAGTCTCTGAAATATTTTTCATCAGATCTTTTTTTCTTGTTGAAAATTGGTTTAGTAGGATTTCAAAATATCTATGAGGCAACCTGTGGCTTAGTTGATTTATTTGTGATAGCAAAGGGCAAAAATCAATTGAAATCCATAATTTGAAAAATTGATTGGGAGAGAAAGAGACAGAAAAACTTTATTGAGATTAAGAAATTTCCATTTTATGAATTTAATCAGGCTAATTTCCTAGAGCCAAATAACAAGTATAATAATAAATAAATAATTATCATAAAAATTGCAGTATAAAGGAAAAATTAACTCAAGAAAAAGTTCATTTCATCTGAAAGAAATAAATACATTAGAAAATATATATACATATTTTTTATACATCATTTAGAAAAAATCAAGAATAAAAAATGAAATAAATAAAGACTTTCATGAAATCAAAATATCAAAGACTTCTTTGAAAACAGTGTATCACACATATTACACTTGTTGAACTGGCAGAAAAACTGTAGATATGTGTATAAAACGCCTAGATGCCCAAAAAGGATCAATCTAGTGCCCTCAAGACCAATGAGGAGATAATTTAGAGCCCAAACAACTAAATTGAAGCAGCATGACAATAAATACAACGCCTAGAACCAGTGGAGCTCCCACTATGGCGAGGGCCTGCAATGTGGAAACATCTAGCAAGAGTAGAAACAACTTTTTCCATACCAACACCAGCATAAGCCTGGCTAAGACCAAAGAAGAGAGTTAAAAACATGTATCCAGCTCAAAAAGGTGTATCCATGAGCAAAGAGGCTCAGCCTAGACCATAACAGATGAAAACCTGGCTTGCCACTAGAAATACAGAAGCATATCCTGGCTTGTTGAACACAACCAACCAAGGCTATTCTGTCACAGGGTGGTATGTGACACTGTAACATCCTAATTGGACCGGAAATTTTAGCCAGTCTCATAGCCTTTTGGTTAGGCTCAAAGCTTTGTTTGATTAGGATGACTCAGCATATGACATGTCTTACAAGGATAAACACAGGAATGATAGAAGGATTCAAGCTCCCCAAGATTTCTCAGAATTAATAATTCTTGCATGAAACTCAAACCAGCTGACCAAGTTTCACATTGATCTTTTTTTTTTCTGTTGCAGAGGAGATGTGGTCATTTTTTCTTAACATACATTGACTGAGATCTAATTTCAGGCATCCAAGTTACCAAAAAGTCTTTCAATATCATCAGCATATTAATCCCATCTGGTAAAATAATTCATTATCAACCTTTCTTAGATGGGCTCTCTTTCATATCTCATATTTATACCTTGATTTGATCCTTAGAGACATCAAGACTATCAAAAAGGGTTCAACTTTAAATGACAAAAAAAATCTCTAAAAACAAATTTTTATTATTCAGAGATAATTGAATCCATAAATTGCTTTCACTCCATAACATTGACAAAATCCTTCTAAACACTGGACCCTGTTCTGCAACCAGTAGATGTCCTGCAGGTGCTTCCCCCATAATCTCCCAAAAGATGCAGGCATGGGCCTTCCTCACTTGTATCAGGAGATAACTGATCTGATTGATTTCTGGCTAGCCACCTGATATCAGTTCGCACTGGTTCTCTCAAATTGCCTATCAGCCAATTTAAATGCAAATTCTTTAAGTGTATGTCAGCAAGACATCCACTAATTACAATTTTCTGATTTTTACATTTTTTTTTATTCACTTTTTCTTCTTTATTTTGGTATTGAATTTTTATTATTTTTTTATATTTTGTATTTTGGGCTTCTTTGGGTTCTTTGGGTTCTTTGGGGGCAGGCCCTGAAGATTATTTGGCCCCAACTCATTTTGAATATTCATTCAAACAATCAATTGGTTTTATTCAGTGCAAATGTAGGATAGAAATGTGGGACATATAACACTGCAAAGAAAAACTTGCTCAACTGCCTGCAGTTGACATGCAGAAAATACCTGGAAGCTTCTGTTGTTACTCCAACCATGCTCCAAAAGTGATTCAACCCAGCTTTGATGCACAGTGACTGTGCCAAATATTTTACATGGGCAAACATGTGGAGGTTAAATGGAAGCTTGGCTGGAGCATGCTGCATGTCAAATGCAGGCAGTTTAGCCAGTTTTTTTGCAGTTTAATATGTCCAGGATAGTTAATATGGGTATGCAAGTCATTTAATCAATCAGGTCATGAATACCAACAGGATATGATATATATTTGAGGCAGGAGGTTTTGTAGTATGTTCAGAAAGCAGCAAGGTTTAAGAGTCACAGAGGTTATATGTAAGTGTGAGTATAGGACTTTTCAAATTCTAGTGAAGTTGAAGAGGGCTTCATCCTTTTGATTATATATATATATATATATACATCTGTATATACATATATACATCTGTATATACATATATACATCTGTATATACATATATAAATCTGTATATACATATATACATCTGAATATATAAGCCAGATTTTCTCAAAAATGCTGGCAACCTGGCAGAAAAGGGTTTTTGCCATTTTTTGGTCTTTTCTTTTTAAGAAAAAAACTCCTAACCTTAACCCACTTTTAACTTCAGACCCATCAGCTCTCAGCCAATTTGGGAAATTCTTTCAAAAAGAAAAAAACACCCCTAACCATACCACCTTAACCTATACCTAAAACCTAAAACCTCTTCCTTAACCACTTAACTGCTCATTTTCTAATTCAGCTCCATCATATCTCAGCCAATGGAGCTGGCTCACTCAGCTCTCCTGGTATTTCAATTCAAACCAATGATAGATTCATATTTTTCATCATCTAGAAGCCAAAGAACTGGAGGTACACAGGTGAAATATCCAATTTCAATTTCTTTCAACTTTTAACACCTGACTCAGTGAAAATATTCAACATCAGAATGGAAACCAACCAGAATCACCAAAAATTCAGACTTGCAAATTATCTAATCATATTTCCATCACTGAGGGTAATTATAAATTACCAGTAATTATCCTTTCCTGATTATTCTCTTCAATTTGTTTTATTTGGGGGTGTTGATTCTATGAATACAGGATATAATCCCTGGCAGCCTGCCTGGTGCCAATTATAAGTCTTTATAGCTACAGGAGGTGCAAGATATACCAAAACTGATGGAGAGGCATTATGGGAAGTTTTGGACAATTTGAATGGGTGTTTTGCGGTGGTATCCAATGATATTGGAATTAATAAAGAAGAATAGACAAGAAATTAATCAAATAAATAAACCTGCAAAAAAAACTGGCTCAAATGCCTGCAGTTGAAATGCAGCATGCCCCAGCAAAGCCACCATCCAAACTCCACTTGTTTGAATGTGTAGATGTTTTGGCACAGTCACTGTGCAGTCTGAACAGTGAATTTGAATGACAGCTTGATTGAATCACTCTGTGAGAAAGGTGGGAGTATGGATGTCAACTGAAGGAAGTTTATTGGTCCCAGTAGGCTATTTACTGTTTCTAAGCGCTTTCTTTTTTTTCAAAAGGCTTTTTAGTATCTATTTGTGCTCAGTATTAGATCCAAATTGGTTTTTATGGCTCTGGATTGGTCTTTTTTGGCATCCAGGCGCCTGAAATTTGTTTCTACAGGTGTTAAAGCTTTTTAAACCTGTCTACTAAGAGTTGGAGTTTATTTTAGATGGTATTCTATGAATTTGGATGTCATTCTTTATTTATCTCATTCATTTATTATGTAAAATGAAGAACAAAACATAAATATATATTTTTTAATTTTCCTTTTCTTTCTTATCTGAAATGAAGTGCACAAAATATGTACAGATTTATTAATGTCCTTGTTCCTTTTCAATTAAGCATGAGAAAGATTTTTTTTTTTGATAAATTTTTCCTTTATACTGAGATTCTTTATGATAAATTCAGTTATTCTCAGATTTTGATTCTATTTATATTTAATTTTTTTTTTAGTTGGCTCTAATTAGTAGTCAGCTGACAACCCCCCTCCCCCAAATCCAAACACTTGGGATACAAAATTTATGGCAAAAGGTGATACCTATAATTAGGATTGTAAATACGAGTGAGAGAAATTGGGGAGTCACTTCAGGATGACTCAGCCAGAGATGGTGGTCTTTCAGAAACTAATTTATGAGTAATGGGGTTAATATTATATGGCCTAAGCCCCCTCCCCCTTGCCCTTCTTGGCCGCTGGCTTGCCGCCGCCCCCCTTCCCCTCACCCCACTTGGCCA
>LAVV01013550.1:15984-26365 GCA_001263375.1 Puccinia sorghi
CTATCACTTTATTAAACCTTCCAATCCAAGATTGGGGGGCTTGTTTAGTGTTTAGAACCACAGAAAGGCAGATGTATCCTCATTCATCACTTTCTTCACTCAGCAAAAGGTCTTCACTGACACTTTTGAGCTTTACAACGGGAGAAAGAATCTGAAAAAATTTAGAGGTCTGGGATCTGGGAGGACTTCCAGATCAATGGGAAGTCCTCCATTGATTGGTTGGATTTCAATTTCACTTTCCAATACTTGTAGAGGAATGGTTCAGGATGTCAAACAAAGGGTTATCTAATAAATTTATCCTTGTTTTTTTGGCACAGAAGTGATAGCGCTATAAACACATGCAAATAGGTAGTAATTTATGTGAGACTTGTAGAGAGTCCAGGCATCATTTGGTGGTTCCAGCATTATTAGATTGATCTGATCAGGATTGGGAATGTACCCTTCTAACTGAGATTTTAAATTTAAGTCGTTAATTTGGAACTTCAACAAACAATCTTATTAACTGTGCCACTTCCCATGGACCTTACACCTAGCTGATTTTTTTTTTTCGTCTGGTTGTGTGATTAGATTCCATACAGATCACCCATCTCAGAAGACAACACGTTGAGTGTTGATGTTATTCCCCATGGCATCTGTGAGATTTCTTGTTTCCATGGGTGCCTCCGGCCTGCTGTTGAGCTTATCCCTGAAGCCCGTCAGAGCCCGGCCCCGCCTGTTTATTTTGATGACATTGGCCGGGTCCAAGTCTAAAATTTTCTGGTTTTAGGTATCCATGTCCAGCCCAAACCCGGCCGGGTTTAGGCAGCCTGTCGGACATCCGGCCATCCTTAGTCCAGACACAAACTCCGAGCGCCAGGTGGGGGTCCCAATGTGTTTGCGATGGAAAAACTAAACTGAAATAGTTGTATCATGCGTGGCATGTTTCTATGTTGAATTACAAATAAATAAATAAGGAATGAAGGAGAGGAAACAGAGAGAGACAAATAAAATGACGAAACTATACGGAGGACAACAACGAGAAGAGAAATCTAGGGATTTGGTAAAAAGACTAATACTTCTGTTTCTATGTTGGAGTGGGGGTGGAATGAAACCAAAGTTGCACGTGATAGAGGATAACGCGTCATCAAAGAGGAAAAGAGTACATAGGAGTTAGAGATACATACAACCTCACATGAAGGAGCCCGGGCATACCAGAGACGATTGGCGACGAAGAGGAGCATTAGAGTCACTAAGGAAATGAGTGATACACGGCGAACGGAAGAAAGTAGTAGGCGAGTAAGATTGTGGCATCTCCTGATGGTAAGGGTGCAATTCTGTAGGGGGGTGAGGGATTAGGCCTCGATCTTGGTTATTTTGGGGAGAGTCGTGCAACAAAACTCTGAATTTTCTTTAAAAGGATAAGAGATTCAAGAAGATGGAAGAGAAGAAAAGTAGGGAAGAAAAAAAATCGCGAGCGGATGAAATGGATTTCTACTCGTCAAAAATCGAAGCCGTGTTCTCGAAAGATTTCGACATTAGTGTCAGGGACGGCCAAGTCAGCCAAATCGGAGCGGTCCTGTAAGCAAAAATCAAGATGAGAAGGTGTACTAGACTTATGGCCATATTTGGGAAACATATAAGCTGTTAAAGAATCGAGCTTACAAGACACAAGAGCGCGCGCCGGAGGGTATACCAAAGGTTCTCGCTACCATCTCCAGAGGAGAGGAGTGGTCGGTCGCCAACAGACGCGGCCTTGGAGTGGAGAGACAAAGCGGCGAGGAAGTGTTCGACGGCCTGAGTGTAGCAATTGATATTCATGCAGGACACGCCGAGGTTGTAGATTGCCCGGGTGAAGGTGGGGCGGAGTTCGAGTGCCTTCTGATATGCCCCAATAGCCTCCTCGGGCTTGCCGCCGTTGGCCAGAGTAGCCCCAAGTCGGTTCCATAATAAGAAATCGTGCGGGTTGACCCCCAGGGCGGCCTCAAAACAGTCTCGGGCACGCTCATAGTCCGAGTTGCTGTAGAATAAGATTCCGAGGCATACTTGTACATCCACATCAACCGTTTGGCCCCTCACCGTCTCCTTGCCTACTCCGTCTCGGACGTCCGGACCTGCACGAGCAGCCTGGATAAATTTCTCAACAACCATCTCATGTCGACTCCAAGGGTTGTGCTCCTCGGGCTTCTGGTTGGCGGAGACCTTGGCGGCGATTGCCGGATAGGCGTCCTTCAGCCAGCGTTCCAAGATCGCCAAGGCCCGCATTTCTTGGCCTTCATTGACCCAGCAGACAGCTAGGGACATCCATGCGGACTGATCGTTCCCTTCTCGACAGCCGACGGCCCGTTGGAAGGCCTTAATCGCCAACTGTTCCTTCTCATCTGCCGCCTGAGTCTCGCCCAGCATTCGCCAAGCGCCCGCCCGGGACTCATTCAGCTGACAGGCGGCCTCAAACGCCAGTGCAGCCTCGCTCAGGGTGGCCCCGGAGTGAAGCAGGCGCTGACCCTCCTCAAACGGATCGGGGGATGCGAGGAACGGGTTATTGGACTGGAACGGATACGGTTCGGGGTGTTCGAGGAAATCACCAACGTTTTCCGGTGTGATTGGTGTTTCTGGTCGTACCTCAAGATTCGGAAAGTCATCCTCATGGAAATCCTCCCAATTTGAAAGTGAAGGAACTGAGAGACTGCCTGGATTGAGGTTGGCAGCAAGTCCTTTCCAGGTAGCTTCCAAAGACCTCAGGAACTCTGCATCCGCCTCGTTGTCTTCCAAGGTCGTATCCTGGCTTAAGCTGGACAAGGGTGATTGCTGATCAAGTAGGGCGGCATTCTCCTCGAAGGTTCGGGGCTCGCCAACGACGTGGGATTCAAGTTGGTTGCCGATCTTGGCGAATTCTGCCTCCCAATTCTCCTCACTAAGCTCGACGATTTTTCCACTCGGCTGTTGATCCTCGCCCGCAACTGCACCCGCCATGGGATGAAGGACTGTTGGTTGAGGGAAGAATGGACGGTCTTGGTGATGAAACATGTTTTGGTTATGAAAGCCAGTTAGACTGGGCATGTGAAGCGAGGGAGTGCCGAGGCTTTGAGTAGACATGATATGGATGGAATGGCTTGAGCTCTCGCTAGCTGGATCGCGATTTTGAGTGAATTGTTGAGACCAATGGAAGGGCGATGGTACTCCGTTGGATTGCTGCAAAGAGCCAAAGGAGCGCTCCATCCGAGCCATTTCGTCCAAGGAGACAGCGGGTTGATTTGCAGGGCCAATAAACTGTTTCTGCCATGCTGAGGTAGGAAGGTGGGGAATGGTTAGATGTCTGGATAATTAGGATAGACAGCTATTTTCAGAAGTAATGGGCGGGCTTACCTTGATCAATCTGTGCCGGACGAGCAGAGTGATGGATCCGATCGATTGACTCGAGTTCTTTTTGCATTTCGCGCATGAGGAAGGGGGAAGTTTGACGCTGGCCATTTGAGAGGTTAGAGGACGAAGCCAATGGATGATGATGGCCTTGGGTGCTAATATTGTTACCCTGTGGATGTTGGTTGGCTTGGGAGAGATTTTCAAAGCGGGACGAGACTGGATGACGGTCGGCATGTTTGAGCAAGTTTTGGAGTGGGTTGGAGGGACCACAGTCTGGTCCGTTGATGAGTGCTTGGAATGCCATCTGTACGGTCAACAGGGAAGAGTGGGGGAAGTTGATTGTGACTGTGTGGTTGCTCGGCGTTGAGACGAGTGTGTGGATTCGGGAGAGTAAAAAACCATACTGTATTGCTTGACCGGATCCACCTCTTATACCTGGGGTATTCCAGGTTTGGAGTTTGTACACCCCATGACACTCGGCAAAGGGAAGCTGAGTTTAATAAGGGAAAAAACCGAGGAAAACTCAATTGGACATGGACAAAACCATTTTTATTTTCACGCCGGTCGGTTGACCACTCTTTCACATGTGGAGAACCCCTTCACAGACATATTATAACACATCTTCTGCACATATCCACCCTGAAAATACGAAACCATCAGAAAAGGAAGAAGAATATACCAATGGAAATCATGAACAACAGCAGACACAATGCATTTCTGCAGCGCATGCCAGAGCCAACAGAAGAGGAGTGCAGTTTGAATGGAATCAACTGGATGATGGGGATATTCTCATCACTCCAATGCAAAGCTACTTTCTCAAACATAGAATAAGGTGGACTTGCTTTATAAACTGAGGAAATGTAGTAGCACACAAGGGACTTAAAAGAGATTTCCGTTTTAAGGTAATTTCAGACCACTGTCCAACTCCAGAATAAAAATCAATGAATCAAACTGCAGAAAATTTTGGTTTCTTTATCAATGCAAGCCATAAAATGTAAAACAAGAATGACAGGAAAATGTATTCAATTCCCTTTGTTAAGTTTTCATCTTAATCAAAGACAAAGCTCATAGGGCACAGAATTCTGCAGAAGAGTAAAAGGGATGTCTGCTAAGTGTGAACAGAGACATCTGGGGAGACGCACACTCATAACAGCTATGTTGACAGGTAAAATAAGTGAAATGAGTAGAGAGCTCAAAAGGAAATATTCCTCTGCAGAAGGAACACCAAAGTGCCTTTAGGATAGCACCACATTGTCTTCACACAAGAAGAATGTGGCTTATCAACTGCTAAAAACACTCAACCAACTCCTCAAAATACTTACCTTTGCAACTGAGGATCTGGATACTACCATCTGTGAGTATTCCTTCAGCTCCACTTCCTTCTAATTATACTCCCACTCATACCAGCTCAAGCTGAGATCAAATAGAGGACCCTTAAGGACAATCCATGGCTACATCCCCCCCTTGCAAAAGGGAGACAATATTCATCCACTATGAATCAGTTAAGTAGTGTAACTACTACTTGGCGTTTACAGTGACTAGATTCTCTCTGACATCATGCAGCATTGAAAACACAGCTGATACATGGGTAGGTTCACCTCACTGGCCAGCTCTTTTATTCTTCCCAGCTGACCCTGGCAGTTGGATCCACATGGAAGGTGATTTCAGATCTTTGTATTTTTTTTGTCCCACTTGGGAGGGAAGAATCTGGTGGACAAGACTCCCAAGAATGTCTGAGGGCACAGGCTAAGCAGCATAATTACCATTTGCGAAAGGACTGGTCTGAGATGATTCACTTGATGGCCGATGAGCCAGCCCTGCCCACAGTCCAGCTTAATATCAGAGATAAATATGTCACTCGACCTCTTCATCCCAAGCATGAATATTCATGTCCAGATGGCCTATCTTTCCACTCAAGAGCACTACAAAATTTCTGTCTGACAGGACCTCAGCATATCATTTTTTTAGGTTCAGCCCCGGAGTCACACACTATTGGTCCAGCAGGCAGAGGAAAAGAATGGCGTGGGGCTCCATGCCAGAATGACATGTCTAGCCATGAACAGAGAATAATTCCCTTAGTGTGTTGAATTAGGTGGGGGCACCAGACAGACCAAAAAAAAGGGTGAGAATAGCTGTCAGATTGAATCTGAAGCTGTATACTGAATAGATCCCTTTCAAAGGCTTCATGTTGCCTGACAACTATTCAACTTTCATAATATGTACAGCGTTTCCTTTGGGGTAGTCATCATCAGGGTGTCACATCACATTGTGCAGAGTGCATGGCCTGTGATCACTCTCCAAGAGGCTAGAATTAGTTTGATTTTGTCTGACATGTAGCACTCCTTTCACTTGTTGCACGGTGTTTGGATGTCAATATGGACCAATGAAAACATTCATTCGAAAACAGATAAAAAAACATCTGTTGAATGGTTACCTCTTGTCGGTATAACTTCTCAAGAAAGCTCCACACGACCATATCATACAAGCAAGCCAAAAAAAAAGAGAAGAAGAAGAAAAGGTAGAAAGAGAATGGAAAAACAAGAGAAGAACGAGGACCCAAAGAGCCATACATTGAAAAGATGGGTGAGAAATGATGAGGGGAAAGGGCGAAAAGAGTTTAGAAGCAGTTTTTGTAGAATTCAGGACCGATGAGTTCCTGCAAGTCGGCGAGATGTGTCTCGAGCCAGTCGCGGACGAGGATAGAAGAAAGGGAGCCGATCCTGACGACGGCGAAGCGGACGGACTGCCGTGGGGAAGTCAGATGGGGATCGCTGGGAGGAGGAAAGCCAGTGGGAGGATTACTCGTGTCGAAATCAGGGAGATAGCTCAGCTCGGAAAAGCACCACAGCAGTTGCGATTGATCCGGCTGCTGATCGTCCGCCAACTTGCGTAAATGCTGGCGGCGGGTTTTGTTAGTGGTCTGGTCCAGCTCCTTGAGCCGGTCCAAGGTCTTGCCTAGTTTCCGGTTGTCGCTCGAGCACACCAGATACAGGTTGGCGTAGAGGGTAAAGCCCCGCTGGATCAGATGGTCTCTCTGTAGGAGTAGGTTCTCTCGGACAAGCCGGTGCGAGGAGACGTAGATCTCTAGGAACGATTGGAACTTCTTGAACGTCCACGACTCTTGCTCGCTGCATTCATTCTGCAGTCTCGTCGACAGCGAGCGCCCGGAGGTGAACCAATCCAAGCATATTAACGAGCTGGTGTGGTCTTCAAGATGGTATATCTGTTTTTGGATAAAGCTAGAATCTCGGAAACATCTGTGTGTGCGGGGGGGGGGAGATCAACAGATCGACATGGACTCGTCAACATTCATTGCACCATTCAGACCCACAAGCGCGAAAGTATGATGAAGGCAGGTATTGTTGAGTTACGTTACGTGCGAGGGGAGCATGAGCAGTGTCGCGTGAGGGCCGATTTTGGCGGTGATGTTTTGTCTCGAGTCTTCAGTAGATTTTCCTCCTGCGGAAGTGATGGTAGCCGGAGGGCTGCCAGGGTATAACGAGTCGCGGTTGAGGAGACACGAGGTGCGATCCGTGGGCGGTGGTTTCTCCTTGAAAACTGTCCAGTGCACAGTGATTAGCTCCAACGCCAAAAAAAAGCAAATGACTGAAGGGGGCTTCGCATACTTGCCTTTGGTACTTCCTTGACTGAGGCACAACAATTGGCACCCTTCTTGCAGCTCGATGTCGAGGGACAGTTTGTCTCCCGAAACCAAGCCGCCGCCATAGTTCAAGAGATAGACGAGCCCGACCTGGAGATTATATAACTCATTCCGGAACGTGCGGCTCACGATCAGTTTGAGAGGATAGCTGAATCGCAGCACCGGAAAGCTGATCTGTTGGCCGACCGGTCCACCGTCTTCATCTGCACGGGTTGATGGCGACCCAACGCTCGTCATCATGACCGCCCCATGTCCGGCTGGAAGCGTAGAAGAGCTAAGAGATGGATTAAACATTCAATTGCCGACAGCTCTTTCGAGACTTGATAAATGGTATACTTTTCGCTCGGTATGACTCGACACGTCGGGATTTAAGGTTCTGCACACGACAGAGCGCATTATTTGTGTGTGTTCTTCATCAGCTTGCTGGTTCGAGCAGGGGAAGGGACGGCTGCCCTGTGGATGCACCGCCGCCCAACTGAGGTCACATGACCGCCAAAGAGTGGGATCCCTTGATCATCGTGGTGAGAGTGAGCTCATTTTGGTTACAGTGCTACCCTGCCCACCAGGCATGTGACCGGTCGGGAGGGTGGCCGCGTCAAAGTGCGCCGGCCCTGCCTGCGCCCGTCGTGGTGCCCCCTGCAGTGACATCAGCAGCCCTAAGAGACCCTTTCTGTGATCGGGCCGACTGACTGAGCACCACACGTTACTGCGGGTTGTCGTCGGAGTGCCGGGAATGCGTTGCGCTTCAAAAATGAATATCTGGATGACGTGGATGGAGTCAAGAGATGGCGGGAAGTCATAGGTTTGCATATATTCTAGACCTTGAATTGAAAAAGCACAGTGGGCATGGAGTCATATCAAGTCATGTACATTCTTAAACTAATGGTTGAGTAAATTTGGTTTCGTTGGTTGAATTGATTGTCCTTTGATATGCAGCTTGACAAAGGTCTTGACGTTCAACTCCTGAATCCCTATACTTAGTGTTCAGTGCAAAGAGACTATACTTTTGGGACACAGCTAGGCAAGCCGTGCCGCTGTCTACAGGTCTGTGTGACGTTCGGGGTTCCTGTTCAAGATATTGAGAAGCTTTCGATTTTAAAAAGAAAGGTCAGGCAAGTCGGAAGCAATGACTGCGTCAGACGGAAGCATCATGCTTACCTCAACGTCGAAGACCAGGGTGGCACCTCCGGGGATGAGTCCACCAGCTAAGCAGGACAAGCAGAAGCATTAGCGTCAGATCAATGCATGATAGGAAACCGGATCCACGGGTCAGGTATCTCGCAGCTTACCGCCCGCGTCGCCGTAGCCCATCTTGGGTGGAATGACGAGTTTGCGCTTTTCACCGATGCACATACTGAATGATGATTCGGACGGTGAAGGACCATCAGAGTAAGGAAGGATAAAAGAAAGCGGCTTCAAATCATGTGGCCTACTCTAGAAGGCCTTGATCCCATCCCTTTCAAATGCAAGTCGAAAAAATTAGCATCTCTCAGGTCTATTTGTTATGATAATAAATGCATGTGGCCTACTTGGATGACTTGTTTCGCGCCAAGGGTGAACTCAAACGGTCTGGATGAAGTGAGTGCCGAAGGAGTCAGGTTGCGGGCACACCCAATCAAAGCGGAAGAGCAATGAATGACTAACTGATCTCGATCATGGGAGGAGTCAAACTTAGCGCCGGTCGACTTAAGCGTTCCGGTATAGTGCATCCTGAGTTCCATGCAAGAATGAGACAGCCCGGAAGAAGGTCAGCTACCACAAGCGTGACAAGGCCTAGTATTGAGTACTCCCACTCACGATAGCTTGTCCCCCTTTTGTGTTTTGATATCACACTTCTCCGGCTTGTACTTGATGCCAATCTGCAGCTTGCCGTCCGAATTGCTGGCCAGAGTGAAGCAAGGGATCAACGTCAAGACGAGCAAGGCCGCGGTGAATAAGCGTTGTGCGATCGTGTTGAAGTTCATCTCTTGTTGTCTTGCTCGGTTCACTGCTCCGTGATTTTGATCGGTGAGGTGTTCCCGGCCACAGCGAACAAGCCCCTCGACCCGGCAGAGAGCCCCACATGACATTGCGCAGGGCACACAGTAGCCGGGCTACAAATAGACGGAGCCAACGGGCTCCTGTACAATGTTTACGACATACGCGTGATGTCATGAGCCCCTGGCATAACGCAGGAAGCTCATGCACTCCTGAAACAAGGGTCCACTTCATTTCTTGTCATTTATTAGCCAATGTGGCTTTTTGTTGGAATTTCACTTGTCTCCGATCTTCTTTCCTTCTTTCCCTTTCAAATGTCACCAACCCATTTTATTCAACTTTCTTATTCATAGTCACCAACATCTGAACCCACAGGTTGGTCAGTTTGTATCTAGTCTATTTATTTCTGGCTAGATACCTTTGAATGAAAAACATCAGTCCTTGTCAAATTGATTGTGAATAGGACACTGAAGCCTCCTATTTCAGTCTCATTGCGGAGGCACTTCAGCCCCTCTGATTGAGTACTTGACTGCTTTCAGCATTATCTGACCTTAGGCCATGGCCAGCTTTTCCCCCTGTATTCTGTCAAGACCTCAAAATTTTAACACTTTTCCCTTTTGAGATGAGGCAGGGATGTCTGCATCCCATCTTGCGGGGTTTTCTTCTGTTTGTTTGGACGGGACTTATCAGTCCCGCTGTTAGGCTTTCTCTCCATTTTATATGGTCTTGGATAAGGTGAAGTATTTCTTTTTTTTTTTTGCTATTTTTGGAAGCTTTTGGGAGTTTTAGCGCGACAACTTCAGTGAAGCAGGATGGAATTGGGCGGCCAACTCCCAATTTTGATGTCGGCTATGTCCTGGGAGTTGTTTGACCAAATCCTGGGAGTCGTTTTCCTAAGTCCCTTGAGAGTCCCTTGAGATACCTGTACAACTTATGTTGAACTCAAGTCGATACCTCCTGGAACAACATAAAATCCAACAAGCTTCCTGATCTGGCCCCCCAGGATTATTTCATTCAACAAATGACTAAGTTCAATGCCAGAAATAAAAAAACCTACCTTAAATTCACTTCACACATGACTGTCATAATTGGCAAAAGATATAACCACAAAAACAATTGACTTTGCAGAACAGTGCCCTACTACTTCAAGAGTTTATCCTCCGGTATTCAAAGTTCAGCAGATACCACCAACAGAGGTAGAATCCATTGGTGGTGTTGCCATCCCTAATTCATATACACATATGTTTTCAAAATACAACTGAGAAAAGCGCACATTGCATGATTCCAGCCCAGCACAGAATTTTGGAAGATTCTCTGGTTTCTCAGAGACTGTGAAAATTGTATATGTATAGCATGTAAGTTCTGAGTAAGCAACCAAAGCCAAGCATGTTATTCACAAAACTA
>LAVV01013561.1:8279-18658 GCA_001263375.1 Puccinia sorghi
ACACATCGGAGAAGGACTCTCAGTTACCTACTGAGTCAGTTTTTCTTTCCACATCGGGAGAGAGAGAAAAAATAGCTGGAGAAACAGAGTAGGGAGATTCTTAGAGATTCAAAGAAAGCAAACACAGTGAAAGAATCAAGGCTGGGAAATATTTTAAGGAAATCATGAGAAAAAGGAGGACAGAAGATGCTGATGTTGATGGGCCCCAAGTGCCTTGGTGAGAAAATCAGTGATATGGTTGTTGGTTGACACCCATTGGAGATCAATTTGGTTTTCCCTGACGGAGTCATTGACAAAGAAAAACCTCCAATGAAGGCTTTGAAGATCTGCTTTCAACACATTGTCATTGGCCACTGCGACTGATGCTTGATTGTTGCAAAATACTTGAGATTTAAATTCAGGAAGGATAGATTTGATAATGCTGGTCAAGAAAAGGTGAAGATCAATGGCAGAGGAAAGGGTATTCTGCACAATGGGTGGACTTGGCAATTGTCTTCTGACATCTAGATGCCCACATGATGGGTGAGCCAAACAGTTTATTACAGATCCCCAAGGTTGAGCAATGGAATTCCCCACCCCAGATGGTGCCTGACCAAGTCTGAAGGCAGGAATCATCAGGGGCTAAAAGAAGTTTCTTGTTGGTGGTAGTTTTCAAGTACTCGATCAGGTGATGGAGAGTTTGCCATTGTGATTGATTGGGGTTGGAGCTGAAGCAAGCTAGGAAATTAACAGCATAGGATAAATCTGGTCTGGAGCCAAGGGCATTGTAATTCAGAGAAACAATGTATGATTGATATGACATGGGACTAACAGGCAAAGTAGAGGAAGGGATTGGGTCAAAGTTTAGAAGTGGTGTATATGTCTTGATGTGAGTCTGGTTGAATTCTTGATCATGTTTTGAAAGGATTTGGTTGATTAAGAGATGTTGTGAAAGTTTGATTTGACCAGGAGACTGATCAAGTTTGATGCAAATGGTTTTGTCAGGGTGATCAATTCACACAGAGTGAAGATTCCATGTTATGATAGAGAAAATTGGAATTTGAGAAGAAAATGCCATCATCCACATAGAGTCAGATGACTACAACAAGATAATTCTTCTGAAAACAATAGACACATTCCTTTACCTCATTGCATGTGAAATCTCATTGTGCAAGGAAATAACTAAATTGCTTCCGCCAGCATCTGCTGGCTTGGCGGGTAGAGCTTTTTTGAAACAGAGGACTTTTCCTTTTGGGTGGGGGAATAATTCAACAGGCAGGTCAACAAAGATCAATTAATCAATGAGACTGTGGACAAATGCACCAGTGATGTCAAATGCCTGAATCTTCCAATTACATGAAGGGAGGAGGTACAAGAATTTGGAGGAAAAGGGATTCAAAAAGAGGAGAAAAGGAGGCTCCAACTTTGGTGAGATTGGAAAATATATCAAATATTTTATTGAACAGATTTTGGAGAGAAGGAATGTCAGTAGGGGCAGGGAGTGATTGGAGGTCAACGAGGCGGTCAAGGAGGTCAATTTTTTGGAAGCAAATTGAACCTGGGAAGTTAAGTTGGATAGCCTCAAAGTCCTCTGAGGCTGTACCTTTGCGGTCAACAATTGAGGATAATTCATCATGGACAGTGACAGATATAAGAAAAAGAAGGGATTTAGATGCTTGCTTGGACAGTTTGGGGTAGTTTTCAGGGTTATCAGAGAAGTTTTTGAGGTCAAGGGTAAGAAAGATGATGTGGTTAAGGTCCCGCTTCCACTTGTCAAAGTTGGATCTGTCTGCAAGTAGCTGCAATACCAAGTCTTTGTACTTGGTTGGTTTGGAAAGAAACTTAGCTCTTGGAGAGAAACCGGTAGAGTCATTGGGATCAATTGCCAGGGGATTAGTGTTGTTGGTCAACATGTGGAAATTATCCAATATAGAAAGTTGTGAGAAGAGGTTGGTTATATATATGAATCCTCCTCTTATACCTGGCACACTCCAGGTTTGGAGTTTGCACACCCCATGACACAACGGACACGTGAAGAGAAACCACATGTTTGAGACATGCACACACGATCCTTTAGCGGTGTCATTGAATATCGCTTTCGCCGTCGTCGTCTATGAAGTTGAAACATTATGCTAGCTCAATCTCTCTAATCAGCAATAAAAGAGTCATTTTCATCGTGTGTACATCTTGTCACTTGCATCAATCAACCAATCAATCAAATCACATATTCAGCTCGACAGACAACGGTTCTTAAAAACAATTTTTTCTTTCCTTCCTTCTTTTTTCTTTCTTTCTTCTTTATTGGGAAAGAAAGCTGCATAAGACGATACACGATATCAAAAAGCAAGAGAGAAAACAAACATAACCATAAGGAGGAGAGAGATATGTGGGAGGGAAGAACCTGATTGCAACAGGCTGCAACAGAGAGACTAGGGTGTCCATGAAGAGCATATATATAAAGAGTCGAGGGGGCTTGAGAGAATATGTACACACAAGATGTAAATGTCAATTGTGTCGACAGCGCAATCTCATGGGAGTGTGTCATCTGAAAGTCAACAAAATTGAAATAAGTGAACGTGATGTGTTTTTTTTTCTTCTCCCTTGACGAGCAAGGAAGGGGCCATATGGTAGTGGGGTGCGTAGAGTAGGAGCGAGACGATCATGTGTTATATATAATAGTGGACATGCACGCACAAAAGGGGTATTTTTCTTCCCTTTTATCAATTTTTCTTTTTGGGGGGGAGGGAGGGAGGGGAGAGGTTTGGAGGGAGGGGTGGAGAGACATTGAGCGGACGAAGAGGGGGATGGAGGGACGGAAGGAAGGGTGGGGCTGTTATACAAATGAGACAAGAATTGCGCAGTAAAGATCGGGAGGATATGGGTAAGGGTGGGGAAAGAGAGCGTGAAGAGGACACAACACCAAGAGGGCCATTCACACCTGTGTCTTCGGTGTATCTCCTCAACATGTCTAAGCATCTTGACGCCCGGTTAGCTTATACATGCAGTGAGAAGCAGAAGTGCAAGATTTACGAGCAGCAGACGGCAGAAGATTCTCTGCATTTTGTTGTTGGTTTTTACGAGATTTTCGAAATACAAGTCTTGATGAAAATCGAGGCGAATAAGAGCTGTTGACCCGAGTCATTGTGGAGCGGAAGATGGCGATATCCTGAGAAATTAAAGAAACAGTAACCAAAAAAATTTTGTTAAAAAAGTTGAGTTTTTTTTACAAGACGAAAAAAAGAGCAAGGAAAAGAAACAAACCGGGTTGGAGGGCGGCCAAACACACACACACTTTACCCACGAGTCCGTCCTCTTCTTTGGCGCGATTACCCCCTCCATATCCACTGTCAATCACCAACAGTCGTAAAAAACATAGATCCAACATCTCCCCAGGCGTCTGGAATCCGATCTTATATTCTTCCTGTGCTCCCATACATTACATGATTTTGAGGGTTGTTGAAGAGTCAATATTGGAATTTAGAAGGTGGATTGGACGATTCTGAAAACCCTCAGATTCGATTGAAATCACGCGCTCACATGATAGATAGGATTAAACCCGTTACCCCTAGCGAGAAAAGTAAAATAAAGATATCCACCGGTCAATGTAAGAGAGAGAGTTCTCCAACCCAGGGAAGCAGAAGACTCAACTTGACGATCTTAGTCCTCCGTTTAGTAGATTGAGGAGGAGAGCTGCAGGAGGAGCTCGGGTCAGGTGAGATCACTTGGACTTCGACGCAAGGGTCCACTGTCGCCTTGTCGTCCTCGACGGCCAATTTGGGTAGTTGTTGAATCGAAATGATCTACCAACATGAAAGCATGATTCATTAGCCTGTTGTTTCTTTCGACTTAGTGCCAATCGAGTATATTTTTGTCCATGCGAAATAGGTTGTCAGAGAGCGTGAGCTTACAGTAATGTCTAGCTGATACTTGTGCATCTTTGTCGCTGCTTCCTTCTCTTTCCCTTTGATCCTCAGAGGCAGTGGTTTAAGAATATACCCCGACCTACCGTTCTGATCAAAGAACGCCGAGTTGAGCTCCATCGCCAGATCTGCGACAGATAACCAACGGGGTTGGTGACCCAATGAGAAGGAGGGATGCAAGATGAGAGACAAGAGAAGATGAATGGCTGGAGGAGAACTCGTACCATGCGTTTGCCAGTTACAAGCCACCATTTGGAGGCCAACAGCCCAGAACCTATGGGGCAAGAAATTGCTGCTAAATACCCGAGTGGCAGCCGGATAGGCACGAGTAAGATGAGAGCGGGTGTGACTGATGAGATCCAACATCCTCAAAGTCCCTTCTTTGAGGAATTTCTTAACCGTCCGCTCACTGAGTGACAGGATGTGCTCGGGCTCATATGTCGTCAGCTTGTTGAACCCTCGTGCCTTGACTCCCACCGTGTAGACGATCAGGCTCGAAAGGCTGTTCGTCAACGGCGCCGTCGGGATCTTCTTAGGCGTTAAGGAACTCATGGCTGGGCCGGGGATGAGCGAGGCCGAGCCGGGTTGATTGGACGGAGTCGCTGGCTGCTCGCTTACATTCGATTGAGATCTTTCGACTGGCGGGCTTTGGATTGATATGACAGAGGCGATACGCTTGAACCTCTCGCCCAGCACAGTGGAGGCGTTGGAGATTCCTGATTAGAAAGGTAAGAAATCAATTTGGTTCAGTGGTTTTTCTTTTCGGTTATGATGCGTTGATATTTGATGAACTGACTGCGCTTCAAGTCCGAATCTGAACTCGTAGATGACCCAGATGTTGTGGAATTAGCGGAGCTGTCAAAACCGACGTAGTTGTCAGTTGTCCTTGGTCCCTGTCCTGCCGCCACTGGCTTCTTGGCCTTTTTGTTAAAAAAAGTGGAACCTTGAGATTAGATTGCCATCACCGAATCAAGTAAATGAACGGAAACAAACAAGTTTTGCGCACCTTGACTAATATGCGGTACATCAAGTCTTTGGGACTTGGCAAGGTACCAGGCGTATCATTATCAAGGCGTCGATCCACCAAAGCCTCACCCAAATAAGTTTTCAAAATTTCTGCAAGACGCTCCTGCTGGGAAGACTGGCAATGTGCTTCGAGTGATAAGATTAACGGGTAAGGTGAGGCCACAAAGGCGTGTTTTGAAATCGCCTTGAGGGCTTCTGATAATAATAATTTTCTAGTCAACGTTCGACCATGGTAGATAACCGGTTCGCCTGAATCTCCATCCCAACAGTCAACTAATGGAGCGGTTTGAAAGAGAGCGGTCAGATCGTGTAACAACTGATATCTGAAACAATGAGCAAGCTTTGAAAAACTGACGCTCAACGCTTCGGCATCCATGCTGCAATGCACGAATATAGCCTTCGACCGTACTTTCGCCTTTGAGTTGGTTGCCGACCAGGTATGTCTAATTTGAAGATGTTGTTAGAATGGGGTTCGAAGAATACACATAGCAGAGGAAGAATAACTTCAAATATGGAAAAAAGCCACTGACATTGTGGGAGGTCGAGATAAAATAGTCATGTAGTGGTAGGGACATGTCCTGATGGACCACCGTATGCTTTTCGTGGAGTGCTGAATTATCAGCGGATTGGAGGAAGCTGGCGAATCCTTCGATTGTCATTTGTGTTGCAGGATTGCGGTCTGGATTTTCGTTTTCGAAATCACAATCACCCAGAAATTTTGCGTAGATGGCGTGAATCGTGGAAGGCGATAATTCAGACTAAATGAACAAACAAGACACAAGATTGGTAAGCTCAGCTAATTAACGATCACGTCACTTTTGGGTCAAAAAAGTGGTTGGGTGGTGGGCGGGAATGATTACCTACGTGTTGTACATTGATCATGAATTCTGTAAACTCATCCACACTCATTACTTTGCGGCCGAATGTGAATTGCTGGAAGAGGGACTCGATATCTGCGCGCTTTTTCATCAGCTTGACGAAATGCTGAAAGGCAGGAAAATCAAGATAGCCGCGTCTTTGCGAGTCTGCGATCTTAAAGAGTACATGTCAAAAGGTTTGAAGTGAGTCTAGATGAGCTGTAAGATACTGTGAGCAGAGGATATCCTGCGTACTTCAAAATGAGCCCGAATATCCGACTGAGGGACCGAGATATTAAGCTTACGACACAAATTGACGATCTCGTCGAAATCCAACTTGGCATCTTCAGTGCTGTCACCCTGCGATAAGCAAGCTTTATAATAAACCAACCAACCAAAAAAAAAGACGAATTGGAGTGCTTCAGAGGGGAAGATGAACCATGACTTACCTGAGACCAATTTTGTTTTAACCAATAGTCTTGTCTCTTGCGCATATGGTTTAAGCCGCCCAACAATTCGCGTCTGAAGGCTAAGATTTGTTGGAGGGTTTCTTTCCAGATTTCGAAAGTTTGGGAGTCGCAGGCGATCAGATGGAGCATCTTGTAAGTTGATTTCTTGGATAGATAGATGATTGTTAGCCAACGCGCTTCCAAGTCAGGGCTCATTTTGAATTGTGCACGATAGTATGATGCATCCTCTCCGAATCGGATTTCTCTGACGGATTCGATGTTAACTAAAGATTCAGCGAGGGCGGAAAGAGAGACAAGTCAGCTCGTTGGTGATGCATACGCTTGGAGTCGAATCGGGAAAAGGATGAACCAGTTGAGATGAAGACTGACGAGAGCCGCCCTTCTTGGTCTCCCAGACGATTTGACCGCGTTCGTACTCGAGTGAGACCTTGGTCTTGATGGTCTTTTTGGCGGAGACCTTGAGCATGAGAGTGCCCAACTTGAGCTGAGGAGGGACCTGGACATCGGTCATGGAGCGAGACAAGGTTGAAGAGGGATGGGAGTGATTGAGGGGAAGAGGGGGAGGAGCGGGAAGTGGTCAACAGGAGCTGAAAGGAGTGCACGCCTGACTCATCACGCCACTCGGCTTCTCGGTAAAGGAGACAGGATGATGAAAGTCAGCCCGATGTCCGTCGTGGATGAAAATTTATGTCTGCCGATCAGAGGTCAAGATCAACAGATGACTGGAGGAAGAAAGAACTGAGGCCCTGTTCGGGCGCAGTCATGTTGTTGTGATAGGGGTTGTACAGCTTCCCAAACCTTCTTCATCTTGAGACATTTACTCTGTTTATCATCATTCTTAACCTAGTTACTGCGCCGCAATCCTGTAACTAGTTTATCTTCTTGTCACGCCCGGTACCGATCCTCTTCTCTCATCGAGTTGGAGTCCGAGACCGAGCGTGCAACCGCGACGCGTATCTTATCGTCAGATCGCAGACCTGAATCTTATATATGTTATATGTAATTTTGCCTTTTGTATACCGGGCACGGAGGCCATCATATCACTCCGGTGTTTGGCAACAGGCCAAAATTATGATCTCCCTCACCCTCAGGCTCATACTCAATGTAGCACCCGCCAATTCCCAAATACAGGTCTGGGGTAATATTTGGTGTCATATCAGAAAGCGGCAAACCTCACTTCAATTCCCTTAATTCATGCCATCCTTCAATCCCTGGAGCCCAAACAGCCCTTCTGCTACAAGAATGGCACCTTCCCCCTCAATGTCACCTGCCACCCCCTCGACTGGATCCTTCAATACCTCGCAAGTTTCCTCCATTGGTACCCCATTTTCTCAGTGGAGTCAAACCCACGAGGCACTCCAAATTCTTGCGGCCCTGCATCCACCACCCAGGATCCCATGGAGATTGAGGAAGCGTCACAATCCAGTGTAGTTATTGACATCACCCCCACTGGCCGCAAATCTGCCAAGTTATTTTGGACCACCAAGTAAGAAAGAGCTGCCCTTGAGTTATATGTGCAAGCGGTTCAGTTCCCCAAGGTTGATTTAGACAACAAGAAAGTCAACTCCAAATTCAATCAGGTATGTTTTTTTTCACTTTTTCCATTGTTTGGCCTTTATTGTTTCTTTTTTTAAGGATTCAAGAAAGATGTCAATAACTTTCTTGAACTGAAGAATGCGAGTGGCTTTTGGTGGAAAGAAGAAACTTGGGAGGTGACTGCCCCATAGCAGGTTGGGAACAACTATCTCATCGTTTGTAGCAAGTATCTCCAAAGCAAGGATCATTTTATTCATCATTCTTTCTTGTCCAGTCCCAGCCGCATGCAAAGAAATTCAAGGGAAAACCATGGGTCTTTGACCCGTGACCCACCTAAATTGTAGGTAACCCACCCCAGCGTCCTCAGGGTTGCATCTCACAAAAGGTGGGTTGCGGGGCAAAAATGGCCTTTTTTCAACCGGGGTGGGTCGCACTTACAGACCCACTATTTATCAGGGGTCGCCGGTCAAATTTTTGACCCTGACACCAAAGATTGGTGGCTGTGGGTCGCAAATGCAAAACCCAAGCCGCCAAAATGGGTCGGGGATACTATTCCGCAACCCATGCTTAACAGCACAACCCCCGGTCGAAAACCAAAACCCCCGGGGGTTCCAGGTCAAAATTGGGTTCACACCCAGCCTGTTGCCCTGAAAATTCAGGCAACCTGATATCAACTACCACCTCAGCCACACCCAGCAAACACCACCCCCAAACAGCACACAACAAAACTCCACAACAACTCATAAAACCCAAAAATCATCCCCATACCCCTAGCAAGCACCCTATTCTCCACTAAACCCCCAAAAACCCATCCAAAACCCCCAAAACCAACCAAAAATCACCAAAAATGAACCCCAACACCACTCAAGCCTCCTCTGCCCCACCCATCCTGGCAATTGACCCCATGATCATTCGAATGAACAGCAAATACCAGAAAAAAGTCAATGAAATTGATCAACAACTCAGTGACACCTACAGCAGCCCCAACAAATCTGAGGAAGAAGAAGACAGAAACTCTGAGGAAGAAGAAGATGAGGAAAAAGAAGAAAAAGAATAAGAAGATGAAGAAAGCCAAGAAGAAGAAGAAGAAGTCAAGCTTGATTGCATAAATTCAGATGGCAAATACCCTTTTGACTTGCCAGTCCACCAACTCAGGTCTTTAATACTGACCAGGCCATGTTCACTTGAATCAAAGGATTTTCTTGGGATCATGGATACACACTTGTTATTTGACGCTCAGACAAGCACCAAAGGAAACTTTTCAAATGTGACAGGTAAGTTTTCTTTGTTTTTTTTTCTTCACAAAATTACCAGTTACTGATTTGGGTATGTTGGGGCCCTTTTGATTCATTTTAATTGTTTCATGGTGGAAGGTAAGTAAAAATTTCTTTGGATTTAGTTGGTTCATTCTGTTATATGTTTTTTCAATGACTGATGAGGTTTATTTTATTTTTTTGTAGGGATGGATCACAGGCAGGCAACAAATGCAAGGGTGACCCACGTGAAAACTAAAAGTTATCTAGACTTATTGGATTCCCTTTTTCCGCTTGTGCCACGTTCCACAAACCCATTTGCCAGTGGTACTTCAAAGTTGATGCCTCCCACCACAATCATCCAGCTTCCACTGATCCTTGTGCCCACGGCCTCACTCCTGCTCAATGTTCCAAAGTCAAGAATCTCAGCAAAGCTCTCAAACCCTCCAAAATTCTCAGAGTCAAGCATACCACCAAGGAAGAAGGCAAATGTCTACTAGCAACCAAAAATACAATTTATGTGGCCAAGCGTTGGGTGAAATTGGAATCTCTTTGAGTAATCAGTCCTATTTTTCATCTCAAGAATCACCTAGGCAACTCAGAATACTCAACTCTTGTCAAAACTGACCATGAAGTCACTCTCAAGGCTCTATTCTTCTTCCATCATGTTTCTCTCAAACTTTACACAACACAATTATCTTTGCCGATAGCACATACAAGACCAGAAAGTACAAGATGCCTCTGTTACACCTTGCTGGTGTTATTGGCAAGAAAAAATCCTTCAGTCTGGTGTTTTTCTTCTACCCAAAGAGACTATTGAGTACTACACCTGGGCCCTTGAGGGTTTTCACTCAACCATCTCTGCCCATCAAGTCTCTCCCCCAGAAATCATGATCACCAATCGAGAACTAGCTATCATGAATGCAATCAAATGAGTCCTGACCAATACAAAATCAACTGAAAGAAGAAAAAAAGACTCAAACTCAGCCCACTCGTTCTTCATCCATAAAGAAATAACCTTCTCAGTCCACTTCCTCTAGAGGAATCAAGCCTCCCGCTGAAGCCCCTCATCTTATTCCAGAGATTCCTTCAATGGCTCAAGATTACATCGACAAGATATTCAACGTTAAGGCCAATGGACACTGTGGATTCAGAGAAATAGCTCATGCAATGGAGAGTGGTCAAGAAGCTTACATGGAAATTAGGAAGGAACTTTACAATGATATCCAGGCTCAATCTGATTTCTACTTGGGTCAAGCAACAGTGGGCTGCTACGCTACACTACACTACAAGGCCAATAACCGTTAGCGTAGCGCTTTTTTTTTTCTTCCAACTTTG
>LAVV01013572.1:0-10377 GCA_001263375.1 Puccinia sorghi
TCATGCTAGCCGGAAATGGAAGGAAGGAGTTACTGAGCGTGATAGCTGAGTAAACTTTGAAAGTAATCCTTTGCGAAAAGTCAAAGATCAAAATGCTTGTTTGCATTTGATTTGAGAATGTCGAGCTCTCATTGGTTGAGTGTTGCGCGTCGATTTATGATATGTAGATGTTTGGTTCGAAAAGCACGAGCTATTTGAAGCAGCATTTGGTTCAAAGCTGAGCCTGAAGTTCGACACGTGACAACAACCATTAAGACTCCTACTTGGTGCTTTCCACCAATCTAATATTAGTTGCCTTCCATTTTGTATCCAAGCCTCCAATATACCTCCTCAACTGATCCTGTGCCCCATACCTGGAATCATCTTGGCAGGAATATTAGTGTCAGTCCATTTACTGCTAGATTCCCCACCCCATATTACTGGGAATGGTTAACATGATATTCAGGCCCCAGTCTGTATAGAAACTATTTTTTCCGGTCCTAGACTTTTGAGGGCTCCATCCACATCCACACCTGGCCTGCTTGGAGGCCCCTCTTCATCATACCCTTTTGTGGCACTTTTTGTGCATTTCTTTTATTGATCTTTATAGCCCCTTATCCTTTGGATTAATCATCCAAAAACCCTTATGAAACCCTATCTATCCATCCATGCTGATTTTTCAGAACTTGTAGCTAGAAGAATCTAGTTCCTGGTATCAAGGAGGCTAACACCAGGACAGACACCCTGGATTAAGCAATCTTCTGGGTCCTGGGGGCACACTTCATCAGCCTGTAGTTTCATGTTCTGATCAGTGACATCAGACCCAATTTTGCACCAGGAGTCAATTGGTACAACAGGTCTTGAGACCTAAATCTCAATAATAATAAAAAAGATCAAAAAATGACTCCTTGCAGGTCTTGAAACCTAAATCCCAAAAATAAAATAAAATATGATTAAAAAAATGCACCTCACCATTAGCCTACATGGTCAATGGCACCGGCTATTTTAAGTGGCTGAAAGAGAAAAAAAATAACAAAGAAAAGGGGTGTTGTGTCCGCAAGCTCTGTTGGAAATGCTGTAACAAGAAATGGAGGTCTTTTCCCAACAAGACACCTGTGCTTATGGTTGAGAGACCAGTTGACACCGCACAAAAGATCTGTCCGTTAACATGCAAAAGCGGATGTGGGCGGCCGGAATCGAACCGACATTTTCACGGAATTGTTGGATACGCTGATACAATGAATCCGAAACCACAACGAGATTTCCTAACCATTAGAAGACGCCCACGCTGACAGGATCCAATTTTTTCTTGAATACGCTGCAAAAGCCTGAATAGCAGTCGCAGTTGACTGCTCGGCTTAATACGGTACGTCGTCGAGTGAGTTTGACCTGCACACGTGGATGTCGGCGGTCATCCTTGCACAGCCGGGCGGGTGCCCACTAGTGTTGCAAGCAAAACGCAATGGTTGGGAAGAAAGCCGCACGAGAGCGTATTTCTTCGCTCGAGCCTGTGCGTGCTGTGATGATACTACAGCTGCCACAGTGGGACGGGCAACTCTGCCAGCTCTCGTCTGTTTCAAAAAAGAAAAAAAAAACCTGGTCGGATACACTGGGCTTTCTAGCTCGGCTCCCTCGCGCTTACATCTCTACGATAGCGGCCAAAAAAAACAACAAAAGGTGTCGGTAATGAATGATAGAATAAAAAAAAAAATGAGATTGAGAGGCCCCAAAATGAAAACCAACAAGAAAAACAACAACAACCCAAAGGGTCTGTAAAAAATTGGGGATCGGGAGAACAGGGAAGCAAGAAAAGAAAAAAAAAAAAAGGAAACAACTAGATAAGATACAGAAAAGAATATATGCAGGAGCTTCAATTGACAGTTGAGTGAGAAAAAAAAACATGTGTTTGTGATTGTTCAAATGAAATTTAATCGACGATATGGGTCAGGAGCTTGATTTACAAAGGAGTATATAATAATGTAGTGTTCCTGAGTGTTTTATATGAAGCCTTCTTAGGGCTGAGCATGTGTTTGAATATGAGCATAGCGAGGATACGGGTGAATGGAGCGGTAATAGAAAGAAGGAAAAAAAAAAAATCCCAACGAGGATGGGAAGCGATTAGTGATACGGTAAGATGGTTAAATCGGTCTAGATCTTCCCGAACCAACAATACAAAAAAAAAATGCGATTTTATTTTTGGAGGGGGAGGTGGTGGTGGTGGTGGGAAGAAACAAGCCTTCGAAATATATGCGAGGTGGTTTCTGAGTTTCGGACTAGTCTCGACTTGGGGTTGTTTCTTTGATGAGTGTGGAAGCGTGGATAAGGTTCTAGTAGTCCGTCACTTTTTCGAGTAGCGCACTGGAGGAAGGACTTCATTATCTTCCTCGTCGTCATCTTCTTCTTGGTCATCATCCTGCAGACGAGAAACTGTTGCGAGCTGAGACGGCAGTTGATGATGGTGAGAGAGATCGAGCGGTTGCAGTCGCTCGGCACTTAATGATACTCTTGATCCAGATAGACTCGTCGGCCCTTCCACTTGGTCATCATCTATCAGCTTGATCCTGCCGTGACGGTTGTATATGAATTCTTGAAAATAATCCGACAGTTTCGCAGTTTGTTTTTGAATCAGTTTGCCAATCTTTTTCCTCGCCTTACTATTCATCCATAAAATAATGTGTGACTTATTTAGTTGATTCTTTCTTTGAGAAGAGAGGAGAGGGGGAGAGAAGAGGAACGTACACAATCCATCCGGCATGCCTAAAACAGACGAACACGAGGCATAGGAAAGCGAGACATAGGAGAGAGAGCAGGGCCGCAGGAGGGAGCAGATTGGCACGGGGCGGATGATCGAGCGTACTGAATTTGACGGGTTCTTTGTTCCTGGAGGGTGTGGGAGATGCAGGGCGTGGTTGCGGATAGGGGCTCATTGGTATGTTGGGGTTTTGTCGGAGGAGCTGTTTTTTCAAAACGACAAACGAATACAGACAGACAAAGCAGATTGAGGTGAGTCTTGAATTGTGTGTAGGATGGAACTGAATGTGTTTGTGTGATGAAGTTCCAGCGAAGACGTACAGGCTGCTGGATGAGACCTTCTAGAGCTGGGCGAGACTTCTTAAGCTGGGCGAGAGACACTAGAATTGAGATGCAGCCAGACTGAGTAGGGTGACAGCGGTGGCAATGAGGGGAGCCAAGTCCACGCCGCTGGGTGTGGGGGAGGACTGACTGTATCGAGGGAGATGGATGGAATCGATCGTCAAGTGGGAAGGCCAGTCGCAGGGTAGTCGACGTTGGTGATCAGGTTGGTTGATCGCTTGGTGTGGCTCTTGGCGCTCCAGATCGCTCTGATCTCTCTTCTCACTACGCCTCTTGACTTCAACCTCTTTCTAAACCCCACACCTCACTTCCCACTTCCCATCCCCCGCTACATCCATCTCGGCCTGGGGAACTGGGAAGATGCCAGGCCTGATCAAGAGAAGTTCAAGTATCTGAAATAAGGGCCTGTACCATTGCACACGCAACCCTCTTGATTTTTTATTTTCCTGAAAAAAAAAAAATCATTCTGGCCACAATCGCATACACCACGGGCGCACAGGGAGGTTTCGGAAAACGTGTTCAACCATTGCCACGACATTCTTCTACTGAACATGCAGGTTGGTCCCAATGTTTTTTAGGAACATCCTGCAGACCACCTTTTGAAATTGGTGCATGTTTCGCTTGGGGAGTGACGCAGGAACAATGGTCAGATTCGAGGAAATGCTCCAATTGCTCCCATGGGCAAATCCGAGGAAATCCATTGAGACGAGAAGCAAGACAAACTGAAATACGACCAACAACAAGATACACGGCTGTCTTAGTTTCATAGCAGCCATCATCAGTTGTTCACAAGTGAATTTAAGAAATCAATATGTTGTGATTGGAGTGTTGTCCTGAAGCTTCCTATTCTTTTCTCTTTTCTTCATCACAATATGTTTGTTTTCTAATTTGTTATCAACCAAACCTCATCAATTCAGCATGATAGTTAGCATATTCAAACATTTTATCAGATCCAATAAAAGTCCTTTGTTGTCCTTAGCTTGACTGTTAAAATTTATGAAACCAATTGTTTCCGACCATTCTATCATGTGATATAAGTCTAGCCATTACAATTTTGCATGTGGGTCAGTATGGGTTCAAGCAACTTTTTTTTCCACATTTGTAAAAACATTTGATCCCTGTCCAACGTTCAACACAATGGCCAAAAGTGGTAGCAAGAAATGTTGCTGTTCACCATTTCTCATTAACCATTTTGTGGGGGTGTAACACAAATGGAACACTACAACAGTACTCGCCAGGCCAGCCCGTGATGATGGAAACACTTTAATGCTCTCCTTGCACAGTGGGATTTCAATTGTGACAAAGTCAAATCATGTCTTGACCACTTTCAAAAAAATATCAATTCATGGTCATCATCTGGATCCATGTGGACAATGACATAGTTATATTCTCCACCTCTGAATTTCATCTCTCTCTCCTTCTCCACAACATCAAAAATTCCCTCAATATCAAGTGGTTTGATAAGCCCAGCAAGATTGTTTGAATAAAAATAGAACAATCCTCTGCTCAAATCCATATTTCTCAACATCTTCTAACTGATCATATCCTTGCCAAAATATTCCCAAGAATTCCAGTCTGCCCATATAAATATGTACACCCCACTGATCAATTCCAACCCAGTCACATCAAATGCTCCATTGGTCAATCCCCTGACTTTTCAGTCATAAATTGGTTCTCTCAATTATATGGCTCTTGGTTCCAGATCTGATCTATCCTATGCCGTGAATTTTCTAGCCTTTTTCAGTTCCAATCCTGATCAATCTGATTGGCAAGCATTACACCACAAGACAAGAGAGCAGATATTCTGCATGTATTGACCCAGCCTGGTTTGGACTATAGTTTACCTTTACTTCTACATGTGTCATTGTTCCTCCCCTCATTCTTGTCACGGTCAATTCAACCCTTCTTTGTTGCTCTCTGGAAATGAATTCTTATTTTTTTCTGGAAATGAACGTTGAAAATTCATAATGCATTTTTCAGAAATTCAGAAAGAAAGATTAACTTGGGCAGGAGTTGAACCAGTGAACTTAGCTAGAGCCTAAGAAATTATACTAGAAGTGCTGCCTTTACCAACTAGGCTACCAAGTCTGTGCCTGATGTGTTGATTTTTGGAAGTATGGCTTGATCTCTTTTGGATACATGAGCTCACAGAATTTAAGCTTCTCAGGCAGATATATTTTCATGTCACTGTGAATTACAACATTTCAACACACCTCCTTAATCCACAGTGGGAGGATAGGAGACCCTGAAGTAGATCAGTTTGAAGTTAGTCTATACTTGAGAGTGCATATTGCATAGATGGATATTGCATATGACACAATAGAATTTTGCATATTCCATAGTTCAGATTTTTTTTGTATTGCATAATCCACATAGAGGCATATTACATAAGTGAATAATACACAACCTCAAGTAGATGCATTGTATGCACATAGCACACTTTGACTGCTAATCATGTGCAAATGATGATAGATTACTGGAAATATAACCAAACTGAGAAAAACAAAGCAAGTGAGCTTGAGAATGACAAGTGAGACAAGAAGGAAATGGGTCATACCACAAGACATAAAAATAAATAAAGATGGGATTCTGACTGAAGAAGAATCCAAGGAAGGTTGAATGTGAGAAATTTCTGATAAGAGAAAGGAAACATGGGGAAACAAGGAGAATAAAAAGGTTTAATTGGACATCAAGCAAACATGGAGAAAGGGGAATCTAAAAAACAGTAATGGAAGCTGAGTTAGATTTTGGTCAAATGATAAGGCCTTATAAGTGAAGGTGTGTGATTGGCATGGTTCTAAGGGAGAGAAGAATGAACGTTTAGTTACTGATATTGGGAGAAGTTGATGTAGGTTTTTTACATTACTTCTTCCAGAAAATTGGATGGAGGAGATTGAGAGTTTTTGAATACTGTAGTTTTGTGATCTGAATAAGGAATCTTGATGAGACCGAGCTTTTGAGGATGGTGGTACAATCACTTATTCACCTCAAACCAGACTATAATCATTCAGAACTAAGCAATACTAGAGCATTCTTCAGCTGCATCTGCTAACGTTTCACGACTTTCTCAACAATGAATTCATCCCATCTTTCAGCATAACATAATATCTTGAACATCACAAATTCTCATTGTGCTGTGGTGGAGCAAAGACTTAATGTGTAGTAGAAGCTGTAAGAAGGGTATTTCTCACCACAAAAGGGGAAACAGGTGTTCAACTTGTGGTCCCTTCAGCAGGTAGAATAAGGCACCAATGACAAAAATATTTTTTGAATTTCACTTAGGGGTTTGTTTTTTCTTTGAATTCTGATAGTTTTGAAAAAGGCGCTTCAATGGTGGCCAATCTGAGGGCCGATTAAAAAACCAAGTGTTGAGGTTTTATTTAAATAATTTTGAGTTCAAGTGAAAACCCCTGGAACAATGGAAAGAACATAAAAAGGGATGTCTACACACAGCCCCACGCGTGACCATGCAAATCAATGACTCTTTGACTGTAACCTAATCACAGGGTAAAAGTTTACACCAGAACTGAAGAGACTTTTATGGTTTTTTAACCAAGGGTCCAGCCAAAAACAGATCTTCAATGAGTTATTTGCGTTGTTCAAGCAATAGATACAGTGAGAGAAATAGAACGAGTGGACGCACTTTGATGAACTGGATTCCTTCGCCAAAGATACTAGGTTCGTTGAGCGTTTTTCCGGCTTCTTGGTCTGTGTAGTTGAAGAGGAGAGAGGGAGAAGACATCAATACCAAAGCATACTGGGAGCCGAGAAATAGGGAGAGAGAACCTGGGCAAGAGAAGAAATGAGGCGTGCGATCGAGGAGGGCTTGTTTCTGGGAGGGAGAGGCGTCGAGGAGATGGTCGGCCTGGATGAGGGAGACGGAGGCCCAACAGCCGGGGGAGGTGTGGAGGACCTGATTTTCGGCGGGGAGCCGATGGGAGCCGCAATTGGTGAAGCCGGAGGCATGATTGAAGCCGAAGATGGAGGAGAGTACGAAGCGATAGTCTTGAGGGGTTTTGCAGCTGGTTGCTGGCCCTGCGCGTTGGAGATTGATGTTCAAGACACATCCCGCCGGCAGATATTCGTCGCTGCCTTTCATCAGCAGCTCCTCCACCACCCGCACCGTGGCATTGGCATAGATCTCGCCAAAGTCATCCGCCCTTCTGTCCTGGTAACTGTGCCGGGTGCCGTCATCCACCGACACGGCTATTGCCGGCACCCCGTGCTTCGCGCCGAACGCCGCCGCCCCCAAGGTCCCCGAAAACCGGTCCTGCAAGCCCGTGTTTTCTGTGTGCAATGTCAGACTAGCCAGTGGGGGCGGGCTGTCAATCCAGACACACTTACTGCCAACATTCGGTCCCGTGATGATCAGCTCCGGCTTTCCATGGAATATCTGGGGCGCCAAGGTATCGAGTCCGAAGCGAATTCCATCAACCGGAAACCCGTTAACATACCAAATCTGGGCTATAAAAAAAGAAAAGCAGTTTTATAGAACCCTGAGTGTTTATGTTTAAGTGTGTGTCATTAGCGGAGTAACACACGATCGGCAGGGTCATGGCCTGTACCCGGCGCGCCAGCAGGCACCAAGTCGTACTCTCCAGGCTTGGTCAAAGCGTCGAACCGCTCCTTGGACAACGACCCCGTCCCGCTTTTATCTCGCACGGGAGCAGAAATCACCGTCTACAGTAAATGAATCTCTCAAAAGAAATGACAAAGGAAGCCTCAGTATAGCAGAGAATCATTTTTTTTGCAGGGCTCTTAGGGGGTTGACCTGATATCCTCGCTGCTTCAAGACGTGATGCAACGTTCTGATGTTGCCTTCCGCCCCTGTTATGTTGGCACAGGAGCCCAGTATCAAAGTTGGCGTGCATTTGAAGGTGGAGAACAGCGACAGAGAGATCAGAAGAGGAGAAGGACCTACAGCCGTCGTCGTTACCTTGCAGGATGTTGAGGGAGCGGACGGCAGCAGGCGGTGGCCGGGAGTCCTGGCCGGCAGCGAATAAGACGAAGGGTATTCGGGCGACACAGATGATGACGATGAGGGAAGCGCAGAGAAGCGGAGACATAATAATCTTGGGAAGAGTGCTTTTTTTCTCTTTTCCTTCCGTGATGCTGATGTCTATGTGTTCTCGACTTTGGTTGTTGAGCTCCTGTCCTCGCGGGAAAAGAAAAACGGAAACACCACCGCAGCGAGACCAGGCCATGTTCACCCTGCCAAGTGTACATCCAGCGAAGACGAGGCGAAGAGTAAGGCATTCCTCCAGCACCGATCAATGAAGCACAGTGACTCAGATCAGGGGAAAGCAAGAACTCACAGTTTGCGCAGACACTATAAAAAACAGTAAAAAACACTTCATGTTTCAAAGTGTAACCATGTTTGTCCTCTCCGACCCTCCCCACCAGCCTGATCTCCTCCCCCTGGATAGCCCAACGATTGACTCCCCGATCTGAATATCTATCTCAGCAAAACATAAATAAATAACAAGATAAGATAACACAACCCGCACTGGATTGTATTTACAACAGATTGAAGATCAACTACGGGGAAATCAATCTGCAAGATTATTCTTATGAGACGCGATATAGCGTGACCGAAGCGGCCTGCAAGAAAATATTGTAAAAAAATGGTAACACAGGGTAACCTGATAGCTGCGCTTCGGTTAACCCTTCAAATCGCATTTCCCCAGCGGAAGTTTTTTTGCTTTAAAAAAAAGCGAAGAAGCCTCACAAGTGATAGATGTGTGTGAAAGGTTGAAAGTAGCTCCGGACAAGGAGAAGAAACACCGGGGAGGTAAGTCGGAGGTTCAAACAAGTTGGAGAAATCCCGATCTAGCAGAAAAACACCTCTCAGTTATGGTTTTTAAAATTCGGACGTAAAATCATCAAGACCCTTCACATATGATTTTCCCGCAGGGACCTGTCACAATACATAAAACTTTGTTGACAACCCCCTGCCAAAAAGTTAAACTATGCCGTTGTGTAAATACCATAAATTCAGACATGAAATCATACATAAGGCACTTTCAACTTCAGCCACCTAGCCAGCGGAAATCAAAAGCATCCACATGATGAGCCAAATTGTGTAATGAGCCCTTCACCTGATTTTTATGCATTCAAGTAACAAGACAACAGAAGTGAAAAAGAAAAAAAAAAATGTAACACCTTGCTGTGGGATTGTTCCTCCCATTCCAAACAAGACAGATGAGCCAGATAAACCATTATGACCAACACAGATGTGCCCCTTCAATACTCCTCACACTCATTGGATACCGGAAGAAAATACTTTATTTTTGGCTCGACAGCGGCAAAGTGCGTTCTGTGATGCTCCACAGCAATGTGGGACTGACACCATTGCTCATCATCTCCATGATGTTCTTTAGTACGTCTCACACGGAGGCCTACATACTGGTAGGTACCTCACTCCGCTGGTTACATGGTTTTTAACAGCCCCACTGCTCATCTTGAGTAAAAGCTACTAGGTCTTGGTGGCACATCCTGTGGTACAATTCAGCCACACCCCAGCCAGTATGCCATTGACAATACAGGAAGATGGCTAGCCAGTTTTTTCCAAACTTTGTGTTTTCTATATTCAGGTTTCAAGACTAATGAATTGACTTGTCATGAAAAAATGGGTCTAATGCTGCCAACCATGTGAGGACCAGCTTGCTGGAGCACTGCCCCCGGGCCCAGGTCCTGTTGAAACCTTTCAAAAATTCATGACAATTAGCTGTGAAATCCTCAAACCATACTCTGTGAAACTCATTGCTGCACAATTATCCATGTGGCAAACCCTAATCATCATCTGAAAAACCTAATCGTGCTCACTCCTCCTCACTCACTCACTCTTCCTCACTTGCTCACTTCTCCTCACTTTCTCATTTTTCTTACTCACTCACACTCTCAACTTCATTCAATCTATCTCAATCAACCATAACCTAAAGATCCTTCTAAATACCCGCTCTTTCTCAAACTGGAACCATCTAAATCTAACTTGGTGAGGAATGAACCTCAACAAACATGTTGTGGTGTTCCATTTTTGTTACAATGCCAAAAGCACATGGCAGCCTTATGGTGAGCAGATGAGTGCATGCACATGACCTTCTTTACAAGAGGAGAAATTTTTATCATGGCCAAGATAGGATATATACACATGGATGGACAACAATTACATGGATAGGGAAGTATCTCTCACCAGGCCAAAAACAAAGTCAACATGTACACATTGCCTTCACTTTCACCAGGGGACAATTCATGGCACTTGGTGTCAAGTGCCATACTTTATGTTGGTCCTACAACATTGCAGGA
>LAVV01013583.1:23203-33578 GCA_001263375.1 Puccinia sorghi
TGGATTGACATCAGGGAGGCTCTCAGTTGGTTTTCTCTCAAGGGGGCTCTTGTGGTTTGTGGGGCTCTCAGGGGAAGTGGGGACTTCTTTTTGTTTGCTTATTTCTTCATTTTGTGGAGTTTTTTTTATCTTTTTTCTAGTATTTCTTGCGTTAGTTGATGGAGGAAGGGGTCTAGAGTGGGGGAAATGGGCGCTTAGGTAAGTGCAAGCTGGTTGCTAGTTTTTTTTTTTTTTTTTTTTTTTTTTTTGGGGGGGGGGGGGGGGCTCCTGTGATGCACGTTGGGGGGAAATTTCCCACCAACTCCTGTGTCCATGCTTGGGTTTAGCACAACAACCCCAGGGTTTTCTTCTTTTTTTTTAATGGAAATTAGACCGATGACTCCCATGTCAAGCTGGGAATTATTCATACAAGTCCCAAATTCGATGTCTGCCATGTCATGGGTGTTGTTTGACTAAATTCAGGGAGTTGTTTTCCTAAGGCCCTATTGATATGAAGGTGGACTAGTTCAATGGAATGCCTTATTGAGAACACACTGTTCTTTGGTAAGGGAAGCTTGTTCTTTTACTAATACTGACTGCTAATTTAAAGGTAGATTTTGTGATGATTGATTTTGAAGAGGGAAGTGGATGGATTATGGGATAACAGGTGAGTGATGGGGTAAGTTGCCTCTGAATGAGTGATTCCCTGGATGGGTGATTGATTGAGTGAGGATCTTGTTGGGAGGGGAGAGAGGCCCCCCTTTTATAGTAAAATGCAAGACATTTTTTCTGGTGTAAGCTTGATTGAGGCAATTTTTCTGGTCTGGATCTGAACCACGAGTTGTGATTGGTTGGGATATGAGAGCTGAACTGTGTATTCTGGTTGGTCAGAGCTGAATCATGTAGTCTGATTGGTCAGAACATGATGACTGAAATCTGTGAGCTGAACCACAAGTTGTGATTGGTCAGAACTTGAAGACTGAATCCTGCAAGCTGATTGGTTACATATCATAACTGAATCCTGATTGGTTGCGACTAATTATGTACTTATAAAACTACTATGAACTATGTATTTATCTACCAGACTATGTACTATTTGATTATATTCAAAATCTAAATAAATTCCACTGGATGATGCTAGCCTAGGGGTTCCACTGAGTAAACGGGGCTTAAAGTATTCACAGAGGGAAAATATGAATATATGGTCTGAAGCTGTGGCTATATGGTGTGAAGCTTGATCTTTTATCACATTTCATAATCGAAAACTAATTTGACCGCCATAAGGTGAGCATAAATTACACGGGACACAGTCAGATTAAACTATCCACCCCAGGAATCCGGATTTCAGCATCAAGTTTTGTGTGAATAGTTTTTCTGGTTTTCTTTTGTTATCTCTTTAGTAAAGAATCTTGATACTGTAGACTTTTTATTACGCAAACAAAGGGTCGGCACACTGGAGGAAAAAGATCAGAACAAGAAGCAGTCATGAAAATAAAACAAGAAGTGAAACTGACAGGTGTCATGGAAAGGTTTGGCTAGTGAATTGAGCTGAAGAGGAGATTGAAGGTGAGGGACTGGATGGGTAAGACAGGACTGAGGAAGAAAATATTAGCAGAGAGAAATGAGAGGGAAATGGTTTTGAGGTTGAGGTCTCACCAGACAGAGAGAAAGAGATTGAAGTAATTAAGTGAGATGAGAGGGAAGTTGAAGGTGAGATTGATGGGACAAAGAGTTGAGGCTTGAGGATGTGAGGTTTGAGGTTGTTGAGGGCTGACAGTTTTTGAGGAAGAAGAGAGAATTAAGTAAAAACAAACCACGGAGTGAAAACAAAAGAGAAAGGAAATTTGTGAAAGGAAGAGAATCACAGAAGAATCACATGAAAGAGAAGTGGAGAATTCAATATTTAGGTGGTTTCAGGTAAAGGGAATTGTGTGGAAATTCCTCCTGGGTTGGTACCTGGTGTGGGGAATGGTGGATTCACAGTTCTCTCTCAAGGTTTTTTTTTCAGGGGCAATTTTTCTCTCTCAGGTTTGCAGTTCAGGAGCAAGGTGTCAATATTTTTGTTTGAGGATTTTTTTTCAGAAACATTATAGATTACATAAAAAAAAAGGAAGCAGTTGACGGGGGAAAGTGCAGTGGACACTGGTTGGTTGCATGTTGATGGGAAGTTGTAGTTGGTTGGGGAAATGGATCTGGAGAGGTTGCAGCAGGAGGGAGGTAGGGAATTGCTGGGGACAGGATTCAAAACTGGGGTGGATGTGGAGTCTTTATTGGCAATGGCAGAGAAAATGCGGGTGGAAAATTTTTGGTGGTCATTAGGGAATTTTGGGGGCTTGAGTGGGCATTAGAGGAAAGTTGGGTGGGTGATGGTTGCTGTTGGGGGACTGCAGAGGCAATGCAGACCAGTCTGAGGAGTGAAAGGGTTTTGGGATTTGGCAGCAGGGGGCCTGAGCAGTGAGGCAGACACAGGGGCAACTGAATTGGGGTGGTGTGGAGGAGAGTGGAAATCAAGGAATTTGGGAGTGCGAGAATCAAGGGGATGTGGGTGGGAGGAGGTGGAATTTGTGGTTGGAATGCAGGTAGCAAGGAGAAGCGGGGAGTGTAGGAGTATGGGAGGGAGGGTGTTGGATGTTTTGTACATATACATTTTACTATACACAATATCTTATCATCTACACAGAATACAGAGGCAGGTATCAAGATTCAAGGCAACACTTCAATAACTCAAGGCAGAACATTCAGAATCTCTTTCTGTGTTGAAAAAGGAAAAGAGCGGTGAAAGGGAGTGTTTGTTAGAGGATTTTGAGAAGTTACTCACAGTGTGATTCAGTTTTCCACAGGTGATTCAGTTTTCCACAGAAGGACCCACCACATCCATGTAGTTCTTTGGGATTTAGAACCTCATGAATGTGTGTGGGGGGGAATGTCACACAGTGTATGTGAAATGGAGATGATCTTGAATATTACAGGCTATTCATCTTTTCTTTTTTGTAGCCTTTTCAGGCTTGAGCTCAGCTTTGATGGTATGAGGATTTCAAATATTGAAAGTAAGAAAACTTCCATTTCTTTTAGAAACTAAACTAAGTGTTGTCATAAATTTCAATACTAATAACCTTCACAAATTTGTAGCCCAAAGAATTACTATTGATTCATGAAAAAAAAAAAAAACATAATCAGCCAGATCAAAGAAAACAGTTTTTATTGAATTTAATTCTTTTTATAATTATGACAGACACTGTTTTGTTGGCTTGAATGTAGCTTGATATAACAAGAAAACTCCCTGGTCTGTAATTTCATGTTGATACAGCCTAAAAATCAGAAAATATTTTAGTTAGTCCTAACCAGTAGTTGATTCCTCAAAATCAATTATGAAGATTTAGTTCTGAGTTGGTTGCAGACAAGTTCCTCTTCTGATGAAGTTGGTTTAAGATGAGTTTCTGGTTTAGTTGAAGTTGATATGCACATGATTTCCCCATTTGTTGGGAGATATTTCAGCATTTTTTCATGTTTTTTAATTTAAAATTTCTGACTACTTCCTGAAATGTTTTAGGACAAACATGAATTATGGCACTTGAAACCAAGTGCCAGGAGTCTTCCCCAAGTGGTACAGTGTAGTTTTCAGGAGCTTATTCCAAGGGGGTTATTTTACATTGGCTCAAACAAATTGTGAAAGCCTTGTAAAAGTATCATTTACCCCGTACAATCTATACTAACACAAGGCATCAATTTTACAAGACATAACCCTTGTTAAATATTCCTCTAAGAATTCTCCCACCCAGTATTCTCTTGCAGGTGAGTGATCTAGGTAGGATTGACTCTCACTATGATAAATAAACTTGCATGATGATAGTTAATGCCCTGGACTTGCAAGGTAAGTCCACAGAGTTGATTTTATGTTGCCAGGAATGCTCACTATAGTTGCAACGGGATGGTGGGAGGACATCATGCCTTAGGCCATATTTTCTTCCTTTTCCTCTACAATGTGCACGGGCAGTGGTAGTGGCAGTACCCCCGACTGGACCGTCTGCTTGACGTCCTGCCAGCGCTTCTCCGTCGGGGGCAGTGTCTTTCTTTCACAGGCCCCGGCGCACCGCACATCCCACATCCCCGACGCAGAGCCTTCCGCCCTTATAACGCTGACTTGACGAGGAATCCCAACAAAAGTTTGTGGGAAATAAGGTTGATATCCCGACAAGCGTCTTCCTTGATCGTCGGCTGTATTTCGTGTTACATTGCGAGGTGATGAATCACCCAAGAGACCACATGGTGTACACAAACACAAACACACCCCAAACCAACTCAGAACTCACTTGATATCATCATCATCGGCACCCTTGAGTGTGCGGCGACAAGAAGCAAACACATGAGACGTGTTGCGCGGGCAGTGGGCGATGAGACTGGAAGTGTGACAGACTTATTTCTGACAATCTGTAATGTACAGTCAAGAATGAAACTTCCCCCTTCCCTGAAAGCTTCAGTGCAATAATCTCTTAGCAGCCATTCTTGTAGATGTTGGTATCAGAATCTTGCTTTCTTTTGTTTGCGTGTTTGTTTGTATGGTGTTTCTCATGGTTGTAGACATTCTCGGCTGTCCATCATCATCAACATCATCTCAAAAAAAAAAACAATAACAACAATATCTATTGAAGTATCCTTAAATTCTTCCTCCAGTCTGACTCCTCTCTCCCTCGCTCGAAAAGACTTCTCCTTAAATACACCATCAACCCACACTCTGATAATTTTCGTTTGTCGCCACCTCCATACATTCAAATAATTTGACTCTGTTCCTTCCTTCTTGCATACAACCTCTCTCACATCGCACCCACTCCCAAGATCTCCGTCTGGGTTATCGTGTGTGTGTTTGGCTGCCCATCTTGCCCAGTCGCAGCATCAGATTGCCGATCTCTCCACCACCACCCACTACCTCGACATTGAGTTCTATTGAGTTTGTACCACTCACTCCCCATGTAATTAATAATTAGATTCTTGTGTCTTTTTATCCCCCCAAACATCTGACACGTCAATATTCTTTGCAACAGGCTCATCCCAGACAAACAATAGGCCCACACAACGACAGTCAAGAGAGACCTCTCTACCATTAACGCATACCAGGTGGGGGAAGCAGAAGAGAAGTTGCACGTACAAATAGTGATTTGTGAGGGGAAACTCACACCGCAAGGAAGAAAAGAACGAGAAACCCACCTGAGCAGAAGATCAACGAGTTGGAAGCTTGAGAGACGTCGATATGGCCAAGTCCCATCAGGATGGCCGAGTCTTCCTGCTCGTGGTGATGCTTGCAGTGTTCGGCTGCCTCCACCCGGGTGCCCTCCACGCCGCCGCTCAGGCCGTCCAGCCGGACGCCACCGCCGCCGGTCACACCACCACTAACACGACCCTCCTCCAGTCTGGCGCCGCTCGACAAACCAACCAATCCCAGCCTATCCAAAACTCCACCGCCACCACAAACACCACCTCCAACAACAACCACAGCAACTACACCACTACCACCCTCAACAATACTCGTAATGATGCTGCTATCAGCGCTAACTCGACTTCTTCTTCTGGAAACTCAAGTTCCATTTTGAATAAGGATGAGGCGGTTCCACTCGACACCAAGATCACTGTGCCCTTCTCCATCCTCGGCGTCCTACTGATGGTCAGTGGCGCACCCATGGGCTTCTGGGGCGGCCGGAACAGATGGTTCAGTCCCACCTCTTTTCCTCCCCCCCCCCTATGGAATAGACCTCTCTTTGCTCATCGCCCCTTCTTATCTCCTCTACACAGGTCGAGCTACTTCCTCACTGGCGCTTATGTCGGCGCGTTGATCGTCATGACTCCCATCCTCAGGTTCGGCGTCATGGCACAGGATCGCCATCCCAGCACCGCTGTCAGCTTCTTTCTTCTCCTCTCCCTTTTATCAAATATTAAATACCCATTTCTTTTCTCCATACCTCTTTTTTTTACAGATTCAGGGCGTTTTCGTTTTGGCTTGTTTGATCTCAGCCATCGCTGCGGGCGCCGTGGCGGTGATATTTTGGAAAGGCACGAGATTCCTAGTCGGGTAAAAACAGTGCCAAGTTCAACGATAGGCCCAGAGAATTTTTTGCATGGCGGAAATTGATAATGTTTTTTCTTTTCTCTTTTTATGTGTACATTAAATATGCAGGGCGGGCGGGGGCTTTGTGCTGAGCCTATTCATCCTATCGCTGAAGACGAATTCCCTGATCGAGGCGGCGGGGCTTCGATGGGTGGTGATCCTAATCAGCAGCTCGCTGGGCTTCGTGCTCGCGACCGTCCCGAGACTCACCATCCATGTCACGCTACTTGCCACCGCCGCCATGGGCGCCGCCGCTGTCGTCCTGGGTATCGACTGCTTCACCACCGCCGGATTGAAGGAGTTCTGGCTCTTCATTCTCGGCTTCGGGGCCCTCTTCCCCCGTCTCGCCCATTTCCCCTTCACTATCACCATCCAGGGTATGCATCTCTTTTCCTCTTCCTCTCTTTCCAGAAAAACATACGTATATTTATAACCGCTTGTTGGGGGATACTGTTGCAGCTGAGCTGGGCGTCATGGGAGGCCTGTTTTTGATGGGCGCATCGGTCCAGTGGAGGTTACTGGAGGTGATCCGGAAGAAGATTGACGAGCTGAAGCAGCTGGACACGGACCGGAGGATGGAAGAGGAAGCGGCGGCATACCGGCAGTCGATGGCCCTGGATGCGGACCTGAAGATGTGGGAGCGACGGTACGCCGAGGATGGCGAAAGCGTCACGATGACCTTGGCCGCGAGTCCTCCCAACAAGCATTCGCGCAAGAGCTCACAGTTCTCCCTCCTCCCCCGCCTCCCTAGCTCGCCCATCTCCCCGCAGACCCCAAACACCACAACGCTCGAAAAAAACAACCACTCCCCACTGCTCTCCAACAACAACAACCACCCTTTGCTCCCCCTCGATGTCGGCGGAGGGCTGGCTAGCTCCCTAGGGATCACCGAAGAGCTGATCCCCCCTAATCATGGCCACTCATCATCTATGCCAAGGGACCAAGCTGTTGACTTCGCCGAGAGCACCGCACCACAGCAGAGATCCCTTGGGGAGTCTCGCTCCGCCGACGGGGCGGTGACGATCCCGTTCGACAGGTTCGATAATGATCGAAGGGTGGCGCGTCCGCCAGGCGCCCCGTCCTCATGGACGAGTCCGCTCGGCAGTACCAAGCCTATTACTACTAACACGATGGCCTCTGGGATGACGGGCCAAGATTCGCCTCGGATGTATGGACAGGATTGGCGGCGGTCGGCGCATGATAGCAGGACGACGACGGAGCATGTGTCGCCGGTGCTGCTGCACGGCCCTTCGGACGACTTGCCTGCGCCCAAGCCACGGCCGGCATCGCGCATCCTCGTCGGCTCCTACTCCTCGCAACCTCCTGTCCGTGGCGGAGTCCCTGCGCAAAGAGAGAGCAAGGTCATGACGATTGCCGAGCTTGAACAGCGCCACAAACTGGCCATGAAGAAGCTGCAGCAGCCTGCCACCAACAGGCTGTCCGTCGCTCCCTCTCCCAAACTCGACCCCACCCCGCTAGCCCTCCATCACTCGTCCTCCACGGGAAATCTCAACCCCCCAGATCTGCGCGACCACAGGAGACGGTCCTCACACCTGCCCTCCACCCTTCCCAGGTCCGGAAAACAAGACCATCTCGACCACACCCGTCGCTCGAGACACTTAGACAACTCTTCCGCCCTCCGACCCTCCTCCTCCACCTCCCCTTCCGGCCCTCCACCCCCCTCCGCCTCCCAAAAAACCGCCCCGTGGCTCTCCTATTGACACTTCTTGATCCCCGCTTCACTGGCTGTACCATCGGACAGACTTTCTCTCCGCACATCTGTCTCGACTGTTTTGTTTCCCCTCTCCCTTCCCTTCCTTGAGGTTTTTTTTTTCTCTCTCCCCACATCTTGACTACGACCTCATCTCTTCGTTTTAAATTCCTTCAGGGTGAATAGTGTGGAGCCGCTCTTACTGCTGTTGTTGTTGTTGTTTTTGATTTTCCTTGATATCAAGCATGTATCATCCCCGATTCTGAAAATCTCTCTCTGGATGTAACGCGGCCTTGTGTGCCGAGAGAGTCGCGATTTACCTGCCCAGTTTTCCTGTCGTTATCCGCGCAAAAGTGCTGTTGTCTCGCTGTCATTTTTTTTCCTCGCATCTTCCCTGTCCTTCATTACCATTATTATATGCATGTAATGTGTACGCTATTCTTCACCTAATAATCACCTTCCATCAGTGTTGCTCCCCCATGCTACACACTCCTTCTGTCCGGGCTAGTCTGTGCCTCTGTTGCCCCGGTCAAAGAAGATACGGCAAACCCACCACGCATAGTAGTATTTGAACCCTCGACTAGGGTCCAGACAGCCCGAACCTCTTCATGCCCCACCGACATGCGTGTGGATGTGTGTGTGTGTGTGCTGGGACTCACAGATTGCATGTCCATCTCGACTCTGAACACAAGCACCCTCTCACTGACTCACCAAGCTGCTCACATGTTGAATCCTACAAGCGCAGCTCAGCCTTGGCTGTTTGTCCAGAGAGTTTTACAGCTACTTCATGTGACATGGTAATATAGACTTGATTGCAAAAATGGCGGATATATAGTGGTGCTTTTTAAGATTATTGAGTTGTGGACAGCTCTGGACTAGGAGCATCAATTAACGCACAAGCGACGCTGCCTAACTTCATCCGGATTTCCTGGTGATCTACGTCATGTGCTATATAGCAGCAGCAGGTAGAAGAGAAAGGGGAGCAAAATCAAAGTCAGCTTTGAATTTGGAAAAAAGGAGGAGGAGGAGGGGAAGAAAAAAGCTCAACTGTCTTCGACTTCTCCCCAGCGAGAGATTTGGCTGAGGACTTCAACCCGACTGGCGTCGCTGGCTTGCTCCACCGTCAGTCGTCCCTCCACCAGCGCCAAGGCGATGACGAAGGACTTGCTGGCATGGACGGCGCGTTCGAAGGCTGCGGTTAAAGCCGGTTGAGGAGATTCAAGGGATAATGTGCAGGAGCACAGAGAGAGGTCAGCTCCAACGGTTTGGTGATGAGGGTTTTTTTTTGGGGGGGCAGAAGGGACTACTCACCGGCTAGCTTGAGCGGGTCAAAATGACTGACAATGCTCCTCAACTTGGCGTGTGTGGAGGCGCTTTGCTTGGAGAAGAGAATCGAGTCGTGGTGGATTTGCAGCGGGACCTGGTAGCTGGAGTGCAGCCATTCCACCAGCGGCTCCCAGTGCGTCTTTTGCATCTTGGCCAGCACCAGCGGCTTCGATTCGTGGAAGCTATTCCATCCCGTCCCCAGACCACATAGTGTTTTTTTTTCTCCCTCATCAGTCCCATCTACCATATTTATGTGACATAGCTTCCACACTCACCAGATCGTGTCCGTGTCTAAATAGTTCATCAGATTATCAACCACAGCCTGCCGCTCTTCCTCGCCCTGCAAGCCGTCAATGGCGCGCGACGCCAGCGAGGTCTAATCACCATTCCCATTTCCTCAAGGAATCAGCAGGGAGCGAAAGGGAGAAAGATAGAGAGAGAGAGAGAGAGAGAGAGAGAGAGAGAGAGAGAGAGAGAGAGAAACTTACCATGGGAAGGGAATGTTGTTTCAGGATCTTCCGCTGTTCGTCCCATTCGCGCGCAATCAGAGTGGCCAGAACAAGCTTGTGTTTCGGGAGCACCAGCGGCTTGCCGCTGGGCGTCTTCAGGCTCCGTAGATCGAGTCGAATGGAGTACTGTCCTGATAGGCTTCCTGGTCAACTTTTTCGTATATACATTCCAACACACACACACACATTGCGACTGCTTGTATGGGGCAAAAGAAGATAAGAAAACGGATCTTACCACCTTCTTGTTGATGCACATCCACTGTCTTCCAAAACCTTCGCAGGGACAATTCGGCACCTAAAAAAAAGCGAGCGGAAGGTCAGCGTCAAAGAAGAAGACGGCGAGTTAACCCAAAGAGATGACCAGATACGAACGGGCAGTCTGTGAGGGCAGAGTCGGCTTAGGTGCGGCCTGGTTCTCCGGCTCTGTGGCGACGGCGGCAGAGGTGGATTGCGACCGGGAACCGCATTGGGTGTTGGCGGTGTTGAAGGCTGCCGGCGCAGTAGTGGATTGCCGACAGCGTCCTCGGACGACAACACTGCGTACTATTCGGGAAGTGTTCATGTCAAGTTACTTTCCGCAAAATTTCAATTTCCATAAGTAATTTCAGCCACGTGGCGTGGGGTCGGGGATGCAGCAATGTGCCAGGGCCATTGAAATGCCGGCGAAAAAGGAAAGGGGATTTGGTCACTGTGGGATTCGAACCCACGCAGCTCGCGCTAGAGGATCTTAAGACCGCCGCCTTAGACCAACTC
>LAVV01013594.1:8936-24130 GCA_001263375.1 Puccinia sorghi
ACAGAAGAGAAGAGTGAGGTGATTGAGTGTGGGAGTTTGGGATGGTGTGAGATTGTGAGGTGTTGAGTTGATTGAGTGAGTGGTTTGAGAGTTGAGACAGTGATGATTGGGTTTGAGTTGAGAAATAAATGGAGGAAGAGACAAGTGAACAGAAAGTGAAAAAGAGAACAGAGAAAACAAGACTATCACAAAGTTATCACACAGAGCATGAAGTACAACAAGTTTAACCTGGCTTGCAGTGTCCTTCAGACTTATGTCACAGAATCAACCAACAGGATATTCAAGAAAGTGAAGTGATAGCACCTGCATGCAATTGCCATGGAAACATCCCTGGTGTTTTTTTTATGTTATGATCACATTGAGAATGTGGAAAAGCACCTTGCTAGTGATTCTCCATAAATTTCTCAATCAAAGTCCATTAGAACTGTGAAAGCAATCATCCACAAGACTCCATTCAGCATCAACAGGCTCAATTCCTCCCAACAACCCCAATCAAGGAAGCTTAACAAAACCAACACAACTTTCTCAAAAAATAAAAATTTGGTAGCCAACCAAACATTTGCATAATCACCTGATTCAGCTCTGAAGCCTGGATCTCAACTAAGTTGACAGTGAAATTCATGATATTACTCCAGAGGGAAAGCTGGAAAAAAAATAAAACCTTGGTTTGAGTGAGTCGGTGGCGGGTGGATCTCTTAAACACCCAGGTGGATCTAACACCCAGGTGGATCTATTAAACATCCAGGTGGATCTCTTAAACACCCAGGTGGATCTATTAAACACCCAGGTGGATCTCTTAAACACCCACCCACAACCACACACACTAGAGCTTGGAAGGGCAACCAGATATCCTCTGCAAGCTAATCCTCTTTTTTTCCTCCTCAGAAGATGAGCCACTCCTGCTGCCACTCTCCCCCAAACATGTCTTCAAATCTGCAAAGGCTACTGTGTTGAGTTTTTGCCTTTGTGTTTTATTAAATTACAGAGATAAAACCCCTCTTCCAAAAGCTGGCATCTTGTCACCATAACATATGTCCAAATTTTATGGTGACAAGGCAGACTTACAGACCTCAGCACAATGGTCAGCACAGAATCACAACATGCTTTAAATAATTAAACTTATTTCTTCACTTGGCTATTCCTCAAAGCACTTTGATTGCATCATAGCCAAAGCCTTTTTTAATCTTGGGGGAGGGTTTTGTATGTTTTCAACATGACATCAAGCTAAGTTGAAAACAAGTTACAAAAGAGTTGTAGTTGAATTGCAGGGGATGTCAACTGAAATTAGGACCAAGTTCACCAAAAATCAGGCTAAACTTGTGCAAAACTTACACCCAATTCACAGTAGGTATTATATCAGTATATGACCAAGTGAATAGAAAGCACTTGCATGCAAATGCCATGGAAAAGGCCCAGGTGTATGCAAGACAAAAGCTCTTGAATGAAAAGCTTGTATCTTATCAACAGGTAGCAGGTGTATGGGCAATGCTAGGTTAAAACTCCCTCTCCTCACAAGAAAGAAAACATCTGTTACGTGCCAAGGTAATTGAATTGGTGGTTTTTCTGCATCAACTCAGATGTTTTTTTAATTAACCGTACTCAGCTGGTATGTCTAAATGTTTAAAGAGATCATGAAATAATTGTTTGTGACTTGAAAAACATGCTCTTTGGGGAAATTGTAACAAAATGTCAAATTATCCGCTATTATAATGGAGGGATGTGACACAGTTTTTTTTTTTTTTTTTTTTCAATTGTTATTTGTGGAGTTTTCAATTTGATGCATGGCATTGGACATTGTGGTTTCACTGTTTTAATTGCATTTTAAAAAAAATTAAATCATTATAGAAACATCTTAACAAAGAGAAAGAATAAATAAAGGAAATAAGGAAAAAAAAAATAGATGGATTGTCTGAGAGATCCAGAGAATACATCATAAATCACATGGATCAAGCTACAAGCCTGTCTCTCCGGCATGTAAGAAAACAGTTGGGAGTGGAATATTGGAAAGGAATTGTAAATCTCCAGTCTCATCTGGAGTCATTCCATTCTCCAAAATATTCCATCAACATATTGCCAAGGGCAGAAGAAGAAAACCCATTCAGATTTTCTTGCAACCCAATTTTGATTGTTGAGAGGACCCATCTCAATGAGGGCCTTCTTGACTAGCTTTTTGAGCCTGGGTCCAAGTAAAAAATGATGATTGATTTGCAGATTTTTAATCTTAATCATCATTAGACACATTAACCAAGTAGGGGGACTGCTTTTGAGCTCCAGAACTATTTTCTTGATCATCTTCTCCTTCTTTGTTCTCTTTCTTTATTTGATGTGATTCAACTGTCTCTTCCACGTCATGTCCAGTTTGAATAGATTTATCAAACAACATGGAAACTGGGTCACCCACCCCACCTCTGAAGAGAAGACATATCAATTAACAAAAAAAAGCAAATAAAACAATAATAAAACAAAAACAAAAACAAAAACAAAAACAAAAACAAAAACAAAAACAAAAACAAAAACAAAAACAAAAACAAAAACAAAAACAAAAACAAAAACAAAAACAAAAACAAAAACAAAAACAAAAACAAAAACAAAAAGAGAAAAACTCTTCTTTAATATCACTCTCTGAGTATTTACACACAATAACATGGGCTTGTTGTTTCATTGCCTTCTGGACCAACTTTCCCACACACACACATAGGATTGGCAGTTGGGATTTCTGGCTGGTTTTGAGTTAGTTGCCAAAGCAACAAATTTGTTTTCTAAGGGATTGGCCTTTCATATTTCTTGGTTATTTTCAGGGGCACATTGGTTGTACTGGTCCTGCAAATACAAGAATTCTTGTGATCTGAGGGGTAGAAAATGCTTGACTGCCACAACCAAAGATATGCAGTTGGCAGCCAAGTAGCCCACAGACCCTTTAGCACACCCAGGTTTGTTTTGAGAGGGAGTCAGAGTAGCTGTCTGTTGAGTTGATGCTGGGATGTTGTTGTTGGCTCAAGGAATTTGATTTTTTGATGAGTTCTGGGGGAAGTGTGTCAAGGATCTGAGGATAGGTGAGAATTTTAGATTTCAAAAAACTCATGTAAATTTGTTTTGAAACAATTGCTAAATTTAGCTCTGTAGCGGGCTACTGAACCAAAGGAATTTCTTCCAATATCACCATAACTGATATTCCCCAAGTAGTCAAAATATCCATAAGACCTTCACCATCATTATTTACAGGTTGATTTTTTTGCATCCCCTCACTCCAAAAAAAGATAACTCAAGCCTGCAGTTGACATAAAGAATGCTCCATCCAAACTCCACCTGGTTGCATGTGTAGATGTTCTTTCACAGTGACTGTGCATCAAAGCTTGGTTGAATCACTTTTGGAGAAAGTTTGGAGTAACAACAGAATCTTCCTGGGAGTTTCTGACTGTCAACTGCAGACTTCAGCAAGTTTTTTTACAATGCCTGATATTCAAAAGGACCACTCCGCTTGATTATTTCTAGTTATATTTAGCTTTGACTGGTTTTGTCTGTCTGGCCCTGTGAGCTCTTGCCAGGTCTTTCAAGGTTTTGTCTTATCCTTGCATATTCTATTCATTTCATTTTATCTTTGTTCTAAGTTATTGTATTTTTACATGTAACCTTAATTTTAGAATAACTTAACGTCAAACACATTCTATGGATATTTTGGATGGGGTGGGTTGCACCTACAGACCCACCACATCCATATCTGGTTCGGTGATCAAATTTCACAATCTGCAACCCCAAAACTGGGGAGCTTGGGTTGCAGATGCAAAACCCAAGCTGCCAAACTGCGTTGCGGATAAAATTCCGCAACCCGCGCATAAAAAAGAGGATTTCAGCCACAACCCTGGGCCCCAAAACCGACCCCCTGGGGTTCACAGGTCCAAATTTGGCTGACACCCACCCGTTCCCTTAAAAAAATGCATACCTGATATCAACCACCTCCTCAGCCGCACCCAGCAAACACCACCACCAACAAGCACACAACAAAACCCCACAAAAACTCTAAAAACTACCTCCAAAACCCCTAAAAAGAATTCAACCCCACTCAACCCCCCAAAAAATCACCAAAAATGAACCCCAAACATTCCCAGCCCATCCCAGCGATTGACCCCACAATCATGCAAATGAACAGCAAATTCCAGAAAACATCAAAGACATGAATCAACAAATTGGTGAAACCTACAGCAAATCTGAGCAAGAAAAAGACAGCAACTCTGAGGAAGAAGATGATGAGGAACAAAAAGCAGATGAAGATGAAGAAAGCCAAGAATAACAAGAAGAACAAGAACAAGTCCAGAATTCTTGCATAAATTCAGATAGTGAATACCTTTTCAACTTGCCAGCACCACCTAATCAGACTTTTTCTTCTATCAAGGCAATGCTCAGTTCAATCAAATTATTTGCTCATGATCATGGATACATAATTTTTATTCATTGCTTGAACAAGGACCAAAGGAAACCTTCCAAATGTGACAGGTAAGTTTTTTTTGTTCTTCATGAAATTACCAGTGACTGATGTGGGTTTGTTTGGGTCCTTTTGAATGATTTTAATCTTTTATTGGTTGAAATTAAGTAAAAATTATTTTGATATTGGTTTGCTATTTCTGTTTTCTGTTGTTTCAATGACTGATGCTTTTTTTTTATATTTTTTCTATGTAGGGGTGGATCAAAGACAGACAAAAAAAGCAAGAGCAACCACGTTATGGGGGGAGTAGAGCTTGGAGGGGAAATAGCCAACTACACTACTAATAATGTAAGCTGAACTATGGGTGCTGATATAAGAGCTGCCCTCCTGGCTAATAACTNAATTCCCTGCCCGCACTCTCTCCGCCACTAACAAAATTTTCCTCATTCCGTCTGACAAAAGCAAAAGTCAACCCACTCAGCCAAACAAAAGTCTTGAAGATACTTTCCTTTGTTTACTTTGGTCCGCCTCAGCTTTTTGCGTATACCATGCCATCAGCGGCAGCTACCACCTTGTCTCTAAAGACTCCACATCATAAACTGCCAGGATCTTTGTGATATCATCTTTGTTGGGGGTTTGGAGGTATTCCTTGCTGTAGACGTTAACAAGGGCACAACAAAATTGCTTGAGGGACTCCAAAGCTGTACATTCACTTAGGAATATACCACAAAGCAAGCAAAAAATCAGCAAACAATATCTTTCAAAGAAAGTAATCTTGAGAAAAAAAAACTTATTTGGAGGTATTCATCAACAGAGTCCGCAATGCATCCATGGGCTAAAAGTCTCATGGCGGCCGTAATTTTTTTTGTAACAGAGAAAAACGCAACCAACCAGATGTGTCCTTCTTTTGAACAAAGTATCTGTCCACCTCAACAATTGCATTGAAAATCTTGAGGAATAATTCTTTTTGCATCCTGAATCAACAGCGGAAGAGCTCCTTGGGGTATGTCAGCGAATCTTAAAAATAATCCTGGTATAGTTGATTGTGTCCTTGCAGTTGGTTTGAATAGAACTCCCTGCATCCTAATTTCGAGCCGCCACACCAAGATTTTGAAGATTTCTGCTTGATGTAAAGTAGAATTGAGGTTTGAAGCATGGAAAGTATGTTGTCATTGTCCTCGAGCCATTCCATCACTTCTGTTGGATCCATTAGGATTGAATAAAAAAAAAATAGGATTTGATAGTTGAAAAAAATGTGATGTTGATTTGGTGGTGTTACAAAAATGAACAGATATATGTCCCAGTGACATGCACATGACAGAAATTTGCAGTCCAGCTTGATCCACCCCCAGACAGTTTGAAGCAAATGTTACATTTCAATGACATCCCGGGACATGTGCTCGCGGCCCGCCAAAGTTGGGGCAATCCACCCCCAGACCGTTAGGTATGCTCTAAGGGGCTTAATCAGGTGTAACTTGTGCACCGATGCGGGTGCTCTAAGATATATTGCATAGATATAGACTGGAGCTGTTTACATACATGCCCTAAAAGGGGCCTAGGTGAGACTCTACTGTAACCCAGTCTGAGGGTTACAACATGCCGCACTCTAATACTTACCAGTGGATATGCTCCAAATGTAGACGGCTTATTTAGATCGCATATTTACAGCTTACCAGCGCAGTTTTATCTTTTTCTTCAACAAAATATGCTCAATCCATCCCAGCAGCTTTCACAATCACACCCTCAGCCATCCCGATCGAACACGTGGAAGCTGAGAACTAATGGGACTGCCTCATCCTCTCACGTCGCCCGACCACTTCATCGTTCTAGCAAGCATGCACCGATGGAAATCAGTAGCAAAAAGCCGGTGACGCGCAAGAGGACGATAGTGGAAGTTCCCAAGATAGAAAGACGGGACCCACGGTTTGACAGCCTGTCTGGGTCCGTGAATGAAGACCTACACCAACGGTCCTTCGGCTTCTTAAAAGAACAGAGGAGAGCCGAAATAGACAACCTCCGTCAGGCCCTCACCAAAGCTAAAAAAGCCCGCCAAAATACCGCCGATATTGAGGCTTTGGAACACCAGGTACGCCGGGAAGAAAACAAAGAGGTCCAGCGAGAAAAGGTCGAGAGGGAAAAACTCGCTCTGAGGAAATGGAAAGCTGAAGAACGAGAGAAAAGGAAGCAAGGCAAAGGGGCGTTCTACCTGAAAAAGAGTGCGCCTTTTTCCCCCTCCCATTACTCTCGAGCCTTAACCTGACCCTAGCCACACCAATTTTTTTTATTGCATCTAACCAGAGGCTCAAAAGGAAATCGTTCTGGCGGATCGATATCAACACCTGTCTCAAAACAAGTCCAAACTCCACAAATCCATTGAAAGAAAGAGGAAGAAAGTCGACGGGAAGGAAAAGAAGTCTATGCCCCTCAAACGATCACGTCAATCAGATTGACTCCTTTGGCTTCCTCTATTGATCTATTTTTTTTCTAAAAATAAACCTTCCAATTGTTTACTATGAGACTTTGAGCAACACAAGCCATCGCCCAAATGTACACACTCAATAAAAATAATCGTTCGATGGCTCCAAAACCTTGATAGGTCAACCGACTGTCTTTCTTTCATATACATCTGGTATCAAGCAATGTCTGGTCCAACCGATTAATGGTATTAGATTGAACGTGATGGGTCAAAATTTGAATGCTGAGCTAGTGAGCTTATTAACCACTGTTCCAAAGTTTCTGGGCCTTCGTTGTGGAATTGCCTAGTCCCGAGTAGAGTCGGAAAAGCCCATTTGGTGATCCAACAGATTCTTGAACTTGGAAGGGCCGATCATTACGTCGAGATGACGTAGATTCTCGGCATGGGTTAGGTCCGAAGGAGATGAGTTCAGGGCTTCCTCGATGGTCTGAATAAGCCGACTGTTGATTTCAACCTATATGAGTATTTCTTTTCTTTCATGAGTCTGAGAGAGAGAACTGACTCGGTTGAGCATGTGATTGCTAGACCCAGGCTGGAGATCTGGTGTGCCAGGTCAGTTTGATGATTATCCATTAGCTCTGGGTTGGGCACAATGATGACTTGTGGCTTTGAAAGTCGGTCCGCAGAAATCTCGAGAGAATAGTCAGGCGTGATTTCGATCTGGCTTATTGTTGTTGATGGTCTGCTGAAGGCCATTGGCTTGATGGCTGACAGAATTGAGCCTGCGCCTGATGATAGCTTGAGTGAGTAAATTTTACGCGTGTTCCCTTTTTTTTGAACAATTACTGGCGGCTGACCTGCATGAGTGATGACGAGCTGTGCTTGCGATATGAGTTGGTCGATCTTGTCAGAGTACTGGAAGATGACCAGTTCGATGTTGGCGGTTGGGTTCAGCTTGAGATGGCTTAGCGATTGGTAATTAAACTGGCTGATGTTTTCAGTGGGAGTCTCACTGAGCAATCCTTCCTGTCGCAATTCCTGATTCCCGATTTGGATCAGCACTTGAATATGACTTCTTAGGTCGCGCCGCTGGCTTAATACTGTCACTAGTTCCTGGCTTATGATGGTCTGACTAAGTGATATGAACTTGGTCGAGCCAACAGTGATGACGATCAACAGTCGTGGTCGCTGCACCAGTGGCATGATGCTCGGAGTCATTGGCAGGAGATTGCTGCACAGCAATAACGCCCTGATTAAGATCGGCACCCGCTCCTTCCCGCCGGATCGCATGACTAATCTGCCCAACTCCCTTCTCAGCCGACTCAGCCAGAACCTTTACGAGCAAGAATGTCATCCACTCAAGATCTTGAAGGACTCCATCGCCAACCAACTCCCCGCCTTCGAGCTTCTCCGATATCCAGATCCTATCGTCTCTCCTTACCAGAACTTCGACCAGCTCGGCTTCCCCATCGACCATCCCGGTCGGAGGAAGGGTGACTCCTACTATCTCAACTCCCAGTTTATGCTCAGGACCCACACATCGGCACATGAAGTCCAGAGCTTCCAACTCGGCAAGGAGCATTGGCTGTTGGCCGCCGATGTCTATCGCAGGGACGAAATTGACTCTTCCCATTTCCCCGTCTTTCATCAGGTATGTCGCTTTACTATATATCATCACTCCTTTCATTGAGTCACTCAAAATAATTAACCTTTCCAATGTTTTATTTTTAGATGGAAGGCGCAAGCGTACTCCCGCGAGATCAGATCGAGCGGTTCGCACTCACAACCGCCGACCTGGCCTATCAACTCTCACACCAAAATATCAGCATACAGGACCATACCAGGGTGGATAAACAGAACCCATATCAAGCCAGCCACCAAGCCGAGCATGCCATGGTGGTAACCGAGAACCTCAAGGCGACCATCAACTCGGTAATTTATGCGCTCTTCCGGAACCTACAGGGCCAGTCCCCCCTTCAAGTCCGGTGGATCCCCGCTTACTTTCCTTTCACTAGTCCTAGCTATGAGGTCGAGGTCCTGTTCCAAGACAAGTGGCTCGAAATCCTTGGCTGTGGGGTTGTCCAGCAGAAAACCTTGGACGAAGCCAGTCTGTGTATTCTTTTTGTAATAATCTTCTCAATAGTCTGATTTTACTCACCAGTTCGTTTTCTTGTATCATAACCGAACGTTTTGAAGATGTGCCTCATAAAATCGGGTGGGCCTTTGGATTGGGTCTAGAAAGAATCGCGATGGTGCTCTTCTCGATCCCAGACATTCGACTCTTCTGGTCCACCGACCCCCGATTCAAAGAGCAGTTCATTGGCCAGACTGTACTCTCAGATCGGGAGCACCAACCTGTTGTCAAGTTCCAGCCTTTCAGCAAGAACCCGGCATGTTACAAGGATCTCAGCTTCTGGATCCCTACTAAACAGACTGGCTCGGAAAGCTTCGAAGCCAACGACCTCTTTGAGATCATCCGTGATGTCGGCGGCTCCTGGGTCGAGCAAGTTACTCTGGTCAATGCCCCTTTTTTTTTCTCAACATTTCGACCCTCCTCAACCTTTCCTCATGTTGAGATTATCACGACAGATCGACGAATTCACACATCCCAAGACAGGCCGACAGAGTCGCTGCTACCGGATCGTCTATCGATCCATTGAAAGGTTCATCCCCTTCGCCGCTTCGCAACCTCATTCCATGATACTTACCGTTCAACCTGTTCTCTGTCTATTCCCCTTCCCACGTTGAAAGGAACCTTTCTAACGAGGAAGTCAATTGTACGCAGGACCGGGTCCGGATTGCGTTGCAAGAAAAACTCCATCTCGAGTTTCGATAGTTACGTTCCTTCCCCCGTGTAGATACAGGTTTTCACGCTTTTTTCTTCTTGAAAAACTTCCCGGGCCTTACGGTTTTTTTGGGGGTCAGGATTTTTGTTCACTCATTTTTAAAAGTATATCAATATGTCAAGAGTACCTCCTCCTCGTTCTCGAAACGTATTTATTGCCTTCAATTGTTCAACAACCAGCGTGGCCTTGATCTGTATCTAATGGTCAGTGACCCCCAGCATATCTGAAATCCGGCTGTCTGGACCAGCAAAATATTAGCTGTAGATGGGATGGCTGGTGATAAAAGGTACAGGTCGAGTCAGTCTAGCCCCCAAGAGCCAAGTCATTTCACATCTACATCAACCACTTCCACATGTACTAAGTGGACCAAGTTTTTATTGTACGTCCTTACAAGAGTCAAATCACTTGCTCAGCTTGCAGCATGTTGATCCGCCGCTTTGTGCACTGCGAAAGGATGATGTAAATGCCAGCGGCCACAAATGCTTCTTGGGATTGATGACAAAGCACAAGCTGGGCGATGAACTTGTTGGTATGTGCAGAACTCAAGTCCTGAAGCCTCCCGTCTGGTGTTTATACCTGTGTTGCTTTGGGATGGGGGTGTAAGGTCCAGGGCTGAATTGATGGGCCACTTGGGGGTCAGTTTAGAAGGTTCTGATTGATTTGTTGTCATGTTATTATTACTCATGTGACCGACTTCCTCAAGGACTGGGCGCATCGACGGGTTCAGGTCGGCTTTCTACCTGCCAATGCATGTCGGGTCTCTTCTGCAGCCGGTGGCGGTCCTCTCGGTTCTCGGAAGGAGCAGCCGTTGGACAACAAGGCCCACGAGTGGCTCATAATACACTTGTCTGTGTAAGGTTGAAAACAGGACAAAGAGCTGGCGAGATTCTCACCTCCACATTCCTGTGTAGCATCACTGCAAGATCTCTCTTGCAGACTGCCTTTCTGGTCCACTCAAAATGGACAAGGGCGGCTCTCCCATTATTATCACGCAGAAAGGATGGCGTATTTATCCGGCTGTTTCCTTTGAGCCTCCTCCTGTCGTTGGGCGCTCGTGGTGGTCGCGTGTGGTTTTCTGCTATGTCTTTTGAGTCTGCTGTTTTAGCTTTTTTTTTTATTATAAATAGGCGCGAGTTTCGGCCAAGTCCCACGATTCATCGAAACCCAGGAACCACACCCAACCCTCGGACAATTTTGGTGGCCACCGACTGATATCATCGAAGACTGTTGATTCGGACGACGTTCACTCGAGACGAGAATTCTCTCTTCCACGGCATTTCCTTTCGAGAACTTCAAAAGCATGGGCTTCGGGCAGGCTGTCGTCGGTGCTCCCGGCTCAGGCAAGACCACATATTGTTGGGGATTGCAGCAGGTGTGTCCACTCCTCCCCTTCATCCCACCAGCAATATTTGCTGTTCGCCCACGAATCACTGAACCCAAGATTTGTTCGTTGTCCATGGATGACAAAAGTATTTCAAGGCGATTTCGCGGCCGATGTTGGTGATCAATCTAGACCCGGCAGTGGACCATTTACCGTATTCGGCGGCGATTGACATCCGAGATCTGATAAGGCTGGAGGAAGTGATGGAGTACCATGGCCTGGGCCCGAACGGCGCAATCCTCTTCTGCCTCGAGTTCCTCGAGAAAAATTTCGACTGGTTAGCCGACAAGCTCGCCGCCCTCACCTCCCCCGACTTATCTTCCGATATACCCGCCGCCCATGATATCGATTATATCGTCTTGGACTTGCCCGGCCAGGTTGAGATCTCCACCGATCATCTCAGCTTGAAAAACGTCCTTCACAAGCTCGAGAAGCTCGATTGGAGAGTCAGTCTCATTTTTGTTTTCCCCTATTCCCTCAGCTTCCTGGTCATGCCATCATACGAGTCAATGATGATGATCAGCATGATCGACTTGGAAAAAATAATTGATCAGTTTGGCTTGGGTGTTGGGCCGTGGATTGCGTTTTTATTCTTTTTTTTTTTTTGGTAATGTGCCAGTTGGCGGTCGTTCAATTAACCGACTCGACCCATATCGTCGACCCGATCAAGTACATCTCCATCGTGCTCTTGAACCTCAAGACTATGTTACACCTCGGCCTTCCACAAGTTAACGTCTTGACAAAAATCGATTTGTTGAAACACTTCAACGAGGATTTCAGTCAGTGATTGTTAGGCGCGATACAACGGCCCACTCATCCATTACTCTGAAGTTTATTCCTCGAAGCTTACACACACGCACACACATCCGACCTCTCTCCCTTTCAGAGCTGAGGATGGAATTTTATACGGATGTACAAGACCTGTCCTATCTGCTGCCGATGCTGGAGAACCAAATCTCTGAGAAATTCAGAAATCTTAACAAGGCGATCATCGAGCTGATCGAGGATTTTAACCTGGTTGGGTTTGAAAGCTTATGCGTAGAAGTGAGAGATGGATCTCTTGACGGGGTTAGGATGAAGGATTGCTAAGGGTTGCCATGTTTGTTTGTTTGTGTGGTGGAAACAGGATAAAGCGTCGATGACCCGGCTGATTCTGACGATTGACAAGGCGCTAGGATATTACCCGAGCCACCAACCCCGGCTGGCGGACGGCAGGGGCGAAGCATCAACATCCGATCCCCTGGCGGCGAGTCGCGGGACGACGGATGGCCCGCCCGGGCCGATGTCCATCGAGGCCGAGCTCGGCGCCTCGTCAGGCTTGCTCAACGAGATCCAGGAACGCTGGATCGACTATCCCGAGCTCTACGACCAATTCCAACGCCAACTGTGGGCTGACGAAGCCGATCTCGTCCGGCAGAGGGCTTCTGAACTCAACCAAATTCATGCTATCAATCAGAACCAGCATCAGCCTTGACCTCCCCTTCTCTTCGTTTTGGGTTTCCATTTTGCACTCTTAGCTACATACCTACCCCTACGCTAAGACAAAACATTTTGTGGCTGCATTATGACACCAGCTCATCTGTACGTTGATTACGCTTCATCTTGATTTATTTATTTTGAACCAAAAAAACATCTATCTTTCCGGTTACAAATGTAAATGTGACCCGTGGATTGTCATGACTGTTTGTCTCACACAAAAATCAAGTTGGAATTCATTTTGTTGATATTTCCATCTGAGCTTCTTTTGTTTCCATTACTTTATTGGAGAGTTTCTTTTTTTCCGCTTTATTTTTTGTTTTATATTTTTCTAATTGGAACTGGGCTAAACTATAAAAAGTTGGTAAAAGATGGTAGTTGAGTACAAAGTAGAAAGATAGAGCGATAGGCAATGTGAAATAAGACGGACCAAGTATATCACAACAGCAAGCACGTGAGGCTGATTCAGATTTGAATGTAAAAAAAAAAAACACAAAACACAAAAGGACGGAAGAAATTAATCATCGGAAGCGACATCGTCTTCATCGACGGCGTTGGCCCCAGATGCGTCGTCGCTGGCTATATCATCTTGGTCGATCTGGCGATCGGCCTCGCCCTCCTCGATGAGTTTAATCAGCTTGCTCTCCTCGTCGCCTGAACCAGGTGCACTCTCGCTGACAGGACGTCTGGTCCGAATCCTCTTGGACAAGATGTCAGAGACCGACTCCTTCGTCCTGCTATTTCGGAGTCTGTTTTTTTTTTTTTTTTTTTTTTTTTTTTTTTTTCCTCCAGTGGGCTGCCTTTTCTTTTCTTTTTATTCATGGAGTCTGGGTCTGGGGGAGCTTGAGGAGGATGGCCCACGTGGTGTCCGCCCCCGCCTCCAGTAACGACTTGGTCATTTCATACATCACCACCGGGTGCTCGATCTCGACTGCACAAAGCAAGGGCGTCTGGCCTTCCTTGTTTCGCAGATCCACATCCGCGCCTTCGTGTTCTAGGATTAACTCCATGACGTGTGGGGATTGTCTCATGACCCTGATCTCTCCATGATTTGGTGAGGTTTTGAGGTGTGTGTGTGTGTTTCGCGGATCGAAGTGTCAGTTTTTTTGATGGGTGCCCGCTTCTCTTTTCTGTCTTGACCGTCCAGATCCCCATCCTCCATTGCGACAATCAAAAGTGGAGAAGGACGCACGCATAATGGAGAGCCGTATTGCCTAACTTTAAACAGGTGAGCCATGGTTTCAGCTTCATGTTGTGGTGAGAATAAGGACTCATCGGGTCGACATCACTGACCCTGTCTTGGAAGTTAATGTCGTACCCGCCCTGCTCTTCCACCTCTTGGAATAACGTTTCCGAGTTTTGTTTCGCCGATGACAATAGTCTTTCGTCTTTTATATCCAAATTTTTGTTGCAATTTATGGATCCAGTGCAGATGATGATAATTAATGTTTCGATAACACTGGATATGGAATAGAAAGGGAGAAAAAAATAAAAGACCCCTTCTTACTTGCACTTGCACCCGTCTCTTCCTGTTGGGAGGTACCCCCACCACCCGAGATATCGGCCATCGAGGAGTCGGAGATGTTAAGCGTAGACGACGACGACAGACGGTCGGTGTTTTCTTGTGGTCCTTATTGTGTGCTCGCAGTTGTTTGCCGCGTGTGGCGGACTTGAGCTGACCAGCCCCGGCCCCTTCCCCCGGTGACATCCACCCGCGAAGATTCACCCGGTGATGCTCCACTCTCCCCGTGATACAGCCGCGGTGATATTTCCCCGGTAAGATGCATTCCCTGCCGATGGAGACGTGGTCATGGTTGTTGTGGGAAAACTCAGCAGTTGGAGTCAGTTGGACCAAGTTGTCTTTGTGGTAGCTGATGAAGTGGCACAAATATTTCTCAATGGAATTGTTGGTGATTGTGGACTGTCCATCAGTTTCACTAAAAAAAAACTTGCTGAATTGCCTGCAGCTGACATGCAGCATGCTCCAGCCAAGCTGCCATCCAAACTCCACATGTTTGCATATGCAGATGTTTTGGAACAGTCACTGTGCAGTCTGCACAGTGGCTGTACATCAAAGCTTGGTTGAATTGCTTGTGGAGAATGGTTGGAGTAACAACAGAAGCTTCCTGGGACTTTCTGCATGTCAACTAGTTGTGCAAGTTTTTTTTTGCAGTGTTCAAGGGTAGAATGCATTTGATTGGTGTAACCTGATTCCCAATTGGTGGTCCAGTTCTTGAGTGATTTGGGACATCAAGACAGAGCCATGGTTGGAGACAATAGTTTTGGGTGAACCATGCAGTTTCCAGACATTCTCAAGCATTAAACGGGTGAGTCCCTTGGTTTTTGAGCGTTTTGTTGCAAGGTATGAAGTGGGCCATCTTGGTCAGGCAGTCAACAACCGTCAAGATAATTTCAAATCCATCTGATGAGGGCAGGTCAGTGATCAAATCATAGCAGATGTTGGTCCAAGGTCCAGCATTGGGAGTAGTGGTTCAAGTAGTCCAAGAGGTTTCTTTGCGCAGGGTTTGGTTTGTTGAAAAGAATCACATCCATCCACATACCAGTTCACAAGCTGTTTCATTGAGGGCCAGTGTGAAACCCCATTCTGGACTTTCAAAAAACTAAGCCAATATTACATAATCTCTTATATTTAGT